>JAQGAU010000870.1:0-23057 GCA_034698045.1 Paramacrobiotus richtersi | reverse complement strand
CTATATTTCCACAGTTTACGCGCACAAGCCTCTTCCGCGGCAGCACCGGCGCATTTCGAAGTAGCGCCTACATACGAGTCACACACGGTATCACTAATAGTAACATCCCAAACCAAGGCTTGTCCCCGAAACCAGTTTACGCGTGTGGCACCATCGGGACGTTTACCATCCTCCCGCACATAACCAGCCGGTTCCGGATACGCCTCAACGCCGGCATTCCGAAGTGATCGTAGCACAACATCATTAACGCAGTTATGGCGCGATTTCCAAAGACCGGCACTCTTTGTGCACGACAGCCCATGTAATCCATTATCCGTTACCTCCTTTCCGCAGTTGTCACAGTTATGCTGCTCCACGATCTTAGCCCCCAGCCAAACACCAACACATATCCTGAAGGACTGGTCATCCAGCCAGTTGCCAAACATCTTCGATGGTAGAGCATTTAACCAGCACCCGGCATATTTCGTGCTAACCGCACGTAGACGGGCAACAGTTCGCGGGTTGTTACCGGCTTGATCCCACAAACGGACAACATCCCTGGACAGAATAGCCTCATCCCAGACACATTGATGGACACGCGCAAGCTCCAACGGCAGTTCCTCACAGTGGCTCATCTGCTTCCATACATTCGTGGCATCCGAAACCAATTCCTCGCTGTCTGCGCTGTAGATCTCGGACGTCAACTTTCGGGTTGAAAACACGGAGCCTAAAAAGGCCGAAGTAGCCAGTGATTTCGCCCGACGGACACCTAAACCTCCACGCGAAACAGGAAGAGTAGCCTGGATATATGCCGCTCCTTCCATCCGGGTATTCAGAAATACTTATCAAAACATAATTATTGATTAACTGCCTCACAATCCAGTAACAGTATTTCGTTCTTATTCTGCCTTTCTTATTCGATTTTAGCGGTAAATCACAAACACTCGTCAATGCTGCTTTGATGCTGCTGCTACTGTGAATTCGCAATCAGTGGCATGGTACATGTTAAGGTTCTACTGATCTTATGTAGTCGGAGACGGTTAGTTTCGTTGCTCTAATTCTGTTGCCGTTTCTTCGAACTCTGCAAAAGTGTGCGTGGAGAAATACCTCAACACTACCACGTCCCGAAATACTGCTCATTTTACAACTTTACAACGATAAAAAAACCGGCTTAGCTGGCCGGAAGCGAAGCAAGCTAGATGAACTGTAATGAACATGAGTTTACAGATACATGAGTCAAGAAAGATCTTTCATTAGGGAACGGGCGTTCACAGGCGGCCGACGGCCACGGGCCGAATTACATGAGCCATAAATCGCGTAACGTGGGTGAGAGTAATTGTTACGAGTGAGACGAGCCACGATACGGAAGGGGTCCATTCTCTTCCGTTCTTGATATCTTGTGTGACACGCTGTGTTTCACACTTTCGTGCACATCTTGCGTGTCACAACTTTTGACTGCGCTTTTCAGACCAAAAAATTCAGCAGTTCGTTCCAGTGTTCCACTTATTCTTAGTTCTTACTATTAGTATTTTTATTCCATTCAGACGAGTATAATTAGTTCCAGAAATATATTTTGCACAGTTTGCACAGTCCCGTTTCTTAGTGCTTTTGAGTAGACACATTTCGCTTTTATTGTGATTGGAGGATTAGTCTGAATTGGTTCGGAATTGTGGAAACTCTTCGTGGTTCTCCGTACGGTTCCTGGAACTCTGGATTCGTTGAATAATCTTTCCTGACAATGGCACTCAGGTAATAAAGCCCAGCACTTAGCAGGATAACCTGGTTTAACGCTGATAATTTGTGCTTTTATCTGGCTGATCAGCGCTGAGTATTTTATAGCAGAGGCATCACAATTTCTCATAATTATAATGTGATCGAATATTTGTTTTTTCGCTAGTTTCAGGTATCTCAGCGGACTTTCCCTGTAAACTGTGCAGTTTTTATGATTAAGATTATGTGATTATGTTCAGCTGTTTTTTCTGAGTTATCGGTCGTTTGCTACTTACGCAGAAAGGTTTCAGTTACATTTGTAATTTTCTCAGGCAGCGTTAGCTTCGGTACGGGAGATCAGCAACCCTTTGTTGGTGCGGAACAAATAGTTTAGAATGCTGAAATCAGAATATTCTTTTAGAACTGGCATCCGTACGTGCTCGATGGCTGCCAAGCGCCCCAGGAAAAGTCCCAGCGCTGCCTATTCCTCCGGGATTCTGGACACTGCAGAACACGCCTACTTCATTCCCCCATTGACTGGCGGTTTTAAGGTAAAATATTAAAGTAAAGAGCAGTGCGAGCGGAAAAATTGCCCGTAGTAATTCTCCTTAAAAAGACTTTGCAAGAAATGCAATTGCAGGCAGTATTCAAAACCAGAAAACAGGAGAAGTTTAATGTGTTTTTCTACCGCAGCTAATCTACGCTTACGAAGTCGTGTTGCGCCGAAGCCGCTCGCTAGTAATTAAGAGAACAACTGCATTGTTTACTTTATATCTAAGTACGTAAGTTAGCAATAAATAAATGAAATGAAAATAATAAAAGGGAGAAAAACGGGCAAATAAACCAGACAATGTTTGAGCTAGTAAAGCTTCATGAGGTACGCGTGTTCTCTTTGAAAAATCGTTTTCTTCTTACTGTTCCCTGCTGTCGGTAGAACAGCAGAGACATTCTGATGTTCTACGCAGCTGACAAACGTGACACTTTAAATACGTGACGCAGCTTAGAAAGTAGTTTACAAAATTAATAGTTTACGAATTTGCAGTTTACGAATATTTTGCACACACCAACCAAAATTAACCCTTAATCGGTATATCCTGCAACAATGTCTTATTCGATAGAAGCGTCTCAAATGTTCACAAATGTTTTCAGTTAATTAGCAGTTACTGACGGACTGACTTAGAGCTGTTGAACTTATGTATGTTGTATGAAGGTCAGGGAAAATCAATTCACTCGCTATGCCATCCAGGAACACCGCTCCACAAGCAGCACTGCATTACGACGTTAACAAGATGATTGTATTTTCTTATATTAGTCAGTCAACCTTGTTTGGTTTATAACTTCTCGCGTTAACTCATTTAATTAAACGGAAGTTATGGGATTCAGGGAGTGTCTGCAGGAGGAAAGGAGGAAACGAAACAAAAAATGTATTGCCTGCCTGACGATCCAGTAAACGGGAATATCTTATAATGTTTTACTTAGACGTTCGCACAAACTTTTAAGGATGCAAACGTTCATCGGAGTAGCAGTGCATCATTGGCATGTATGTATATAAATCAAAGTATCTTCGTTCACAGTAGCGCGCACTTTTTCGTCGGTTTACGAATTTACGGCAAATATTTGTACTTTCTGACTGTCTCTGACGTTTTGTCGCTTAAGGCAGAACTTTGAAATTTAAAGCTGGGTGCAGCTGTGCAAAGACCAGTTTTCTGTTAGTCTTTCTTATAACAACAATGAACGTCCAGTCCAGAGGCTAACGTTAGTGCAAAGAAACAAAACCACCAAAACATAACCACTAAAAACAAACTGGCACAAACCGGATTAAACCGTTTCTGAACTAAAACTATCTCCGATTAATTTTACGCAGACTAGCGATCCACATGAAAGGACCGAACAAGATCTGCAGCGTATACAGCATATAGCAAGCGGTGAACACAGTTGCCGACGTCCTCACACCGGCGAACCACTGCAAAACAAAGACGATATCCAGCGGTAGCCAGCAGATAACCACCCCGATCGTTGTCAAGGTCAGCACCAAAAACGGCCTAGCCGCGATGCGATGAACCGTGCCCAGTGGATTCCGAGGTGTTCGGTACCGGATAACCAGGTCTCCGCCCACCGGTTGTTGACTCCCGGTCTTTTGCGTGCTGCCGATCTTTTGATGTTTGCTACTGTAGCGTTTGTATATAAGGTAGACTTAAAGCCCGGCAACTAAAAACAGAGGACCTTGACGGTTCAGACAGAGATCGGTGCGTGCCCAGTGGACCCACCCGTTCACCATCGGTTCGGAGCATTTGGGAGAAGTGCTCGTGGATTGGAAACGAGAGGGTGTATAGATGATGAACGGTGGTATTTTCACCACATGCACGTAAATTATCATTGCGCAGCAAATGAGTCCCGCTACCTAATGAAAACACGATTAATATATCGTCTGGAACCTTTGTTTTTTCATACTTTTTACTTCAACAGAAAAAAGTCCAGAAAGTCCACTACATTAAGAATGGATATCCAGTATGTACATTATTCAGCCCATATTAATTATTGCACCTATGTATCAAGTAACTGACTAGATCACTGCGTACACATTAAGTATATGCCAGTTCGATGTGGAAGCGTCAAACTACAAGCACGTTTTGCTTTAACGATTTTACAAAAGAGCTGCAAAGTTTTGTGAATAACCTTCTTCGTGTGTCGTTCGCGGTAGTTAAGGGGATACTGTAGAGCCCAGAACCGATTCAGCGCGATGAGGATGTGGCACATGACCGGTACAATACTGACCACCCGTTGAAAATAGTTGAAAAACATACAGGCCGACATGCCGTAATAGCCCAAGTCGATGGTGTACACTTCGCTCAGGAAAATGAACGGAGAAGCTCCCAGCAGATACACGGTGTTTGTGCCATATAAGAAAATGAGATAGATGGTGAAATGGGTGATGTAGGCAGGCTTTATTCCATGTAGTACCAGAAGGGCAAGGTTCAGGCAGAAAGAGGAAACTGCGATAGATATCCTGATTCCGGAGAGTGGGGAAACGACGGGGCGCTGCGTCCACTGCAATGTTAGGTTGGTTACTGCATTTGTGGTAGCGTTGTTCAAATAGTCCGTCATGACAGCGGCAGTATCCTTCGAGAAACGACTGCTTCGCGGAACGATTCACTTGATTCGCAAGGTGGAGAGAACATCAGATGTTATAGCCGAGAAATTCTGAAAGGGCATGGTATTCCGTAATTTGTAAAAATTGCTGGTTTAACTACGGTAAGCGCAAAGACTGGCGCTTTATTACATCACCTTTCTGGCACACCAAGGAAGGAACCGATGATACCGGTAATTTAGTTTTTCGTAATGAGAAAATTAATGGCATGATATCCATGGTACCTGCATATTGTATACATGTAGTTGTTTTCCACACTCTCCTTGAGTTTAAAATCGCGATCGCATTTCTAATATGGGATGGATTTCAATTGACCGAAAGTTATTCAGCAAGTCACGGTAATTTATCCCCAATGGAGGAAACACTAACTTAGAACGCAATTTGAGCTTTATTACCACAAATTATGCGTTCCAACTACAGCACTACAAGTATGCGAATATTCTGCACGTTCTAGTCTTGTTTGTGAAGACGTCAGGGAATACTGAATGGAGCTGAACGTGATTAATTTTCAAATTATTAATACACTTCCTCACCAGAGTTTGCTGCTAAAGTTTTTTCGTTGCTTGTGCTCCGTGTTCCGAACGGGTGAGTTAATAAACACTGGCGGGAAGAAGTAATCCATCAGAGTAAGACGTTTCGTACTCTAAAAGGGTCGTAGCATTTGTCGGATTCTATCTGATATTAAAGGAAAATTCAGCGGCTTTTGGCGAACACTTTCTGAATAGTTAAAGTTCTGCACTCTGGATATCACGATAGTTTTGCGTAATTAAGTGCCAAGACGAATTTTCTTTGCAAGTGAGTCTTGCTACCCTTATGACGACGAGTGACTTGTAGTTGTCATATGTTACGCTGGCGATTAATTTTGCGTGTGCGCGACCGGATTTCAATAAAAAGAAATATTGGTATTACAACGGTAACTACGAACAGTACAGTAAGCTATCACGAGTGGGTTGATTGCACTATACAACCAGTACAGCGTACGACGATAGCTATGGTTCAAAAAAAACGCTCATAACTATAATATAAGTATGTGTATTTATCCAGTTAGTTTCGAACAAATCAGTTAAAACGAGAGTTTTGTTGCACTTGTGTGCGTTTTCATAAACTTTGGCAAGGGACTGCGCAACAGCCGGATGTTGCGGGCACAATTCGTAAATGCGCTCGTCTGTGTCCAGCAAAAGGAATACTAGACCTTTATTTATGAAATCACCCCAGAATCCAGAATGCCCAGCGCAACATACGAAAACTACAAGTCAATTACAAAGTTGACTATTCAATCCGTAGGCTAAACTCATGGAACGCAAAGCGAAGCAGTCAAAACAGTAAAAACATATCAGTACAGACCAGCACTTCGTAGTCTGTAGACTCTGTACAGGATTAAACATTCGATTTTCGAGTTGAAACTATCCTCTGTCAGTTTTACGCAGACTAACGATCCACATTAACGGATCGAACAAAATCTGCAGCATATACAGCGTATGGCAAGCGGTAAGCACAGTTGCAGAAATCCGCACATTGGTAAACCACTGCAAAATAAAGACGATATCCAGCGGCAGCCAGCATACAACCACCCCGATCGTTGTCAAAGTCAGCACCAGAAACGGCCGCACCACGCTGCGATGAACGGGGCCAAGTTGATTTGGAGCTGGTCGGTCAACCTGAGCCGCTTTTCCCGCTTGCTGATTCCCCGTTGTTGGTCCTCTTTGGGTGTTTTGTGTACTGCCAATCATCTGCTGCCTACGCTGGTATCGCTTGCATATGAGATGTACGTAAAGCCCAGCAATCAGGAACAATGGACCTAAACGGTTGAGACACACATCAGTGCGTGCCCAGTAGACCCAGCCGTCCGCCACCGGCGCTGTGCATTTTGGTGAAGCGTTCGTGGACTGGAAAGGTGGTATGATGTAGATGATGAACGCTGGCATTTTGACCACATGCACATAAATAATCATTGCGCAGCAGATATATCCCGCGACCTAATGAACAAATACGCGTTTAGATAAGCGTCTAGCTAGGAACTCGTTACTGAGGTGTTCATTTCGAGACCTAAATGAATATTAGTTTAACAGAAACGAAACTGAGACTGTGACTGTACGGTACCGATAGTGCATCTACCGTGGTCGGTTTGTAAGCATCAAACTAAATTGTGTCACTTCAGTTATCGTTACTTTATCAATGACTTTCACGCAGAAAACTTTAATTCAATAACATTGTCACTGATCTGTGACTGTGAGAGACCTTCTTCGTATGCCGTTCGCGGTAGTTAACGGGGTACTGTAGAGCCCAGAAGCGATTCAGCGCGATGAGGATGTGGCACATGAACGGTACAATACTGACCACACGTTGAAAGTAGTCGAAAAACATGCAGGCCGGAAAGCCGTAATAGCCCAAATCGATGGTGTACACTTCACGAAGAAAGAGGAACGGAGACGCTCCGAGCAAGTAAACCGTGTTGGTAATGTACAAAAATAGGAGATAGATAGTGAAATCGGTAATATAGGCAGGTTTCATACCATGGAGTACCAGGAGCGCAGCGTTCAAGCAGAATGAGGAAACTGCAATGAAAACCCTGATTCCGGTGAGTGGGGACACAGCTGGGCGCAATATTGTCCATTGCGGAACGGTAGTTAGGTTAGTTACTTCATTTGATGAATTATTACTCACATACTCCATCATTACTTCTCTGAATTCTAATATTCCTGAAGAGCAGCTTCGTGAAACGGTTCATCAGATTTCAGATCGGTAAACCATTCTATTTATCGCCGAGAACTTGAAAATTCTTTGGCTGCGTGCGGATCACTTCATTATTTTTAGGGATTACTCAAATGTAATCAAAACGCTGAGACTTACGCTTACGTGTATTATCGTTTTAACGCAGGAACAAGGGAGCACTGGATAAAACCGGTGGCCTATTCTCCGTAATTAAAATTAATGGTGCGCCGGCGTGATGCTCATGGCATCTACCGTTGTTTGTCTGGCAATCCGGATTTTAATTAACGATCACATTTCAAGTACGAGATGAATTTCAAATGCGACAGCGCCGTCATTCAGCGAGGCGCGATGATCTCTTCTCGATTGAAAACAATGTAACAAATTGCTGTTTCACGTTGTTTATAACCAACAGCAGGACCTGCAGCATTCCTTCAAGAACTGATAACCAAAAAATAAAGTAGTAGTAATATAAAGTGCAAAAAATATTTAATGCAAAACCTTAATCAGAACTACGGTACAACTATCGCCGTTTTGTGAGCCCCTCTCAAGCTCAACAAGCAACCGCCCTTTGCAGTTGTACCAGTTAAGTCCCCACCTACAGTATGCCTACACTCGCCACCCTACTACGAAAACAAGCATGCTGCATGTGCGTTCGATGTTTACGTGTTTAGCTCATAATTTCCATGCAGTCCGACAATTCTGTTAAAAATATGTTTGCGAAGAAGATTCATCAGTGGAACGCAGTAGACGTAGTCCGCAGTAACGGTGTCGTGCAACGCGGCCTCGTTGTGGATACGCAGGAATGTGGAATACTCGTGGATTTCGACGTGGCTGGCAAGGAACCCGAGCTGATTCCCTTCGACCATAGCGCATATTTGAGCAACCATTATAACGGCGACTCGAACTTTGACCGTGATCCCATGATTCTGCGGAAGTTATCCGACGATCAGCCTTGGCAATGGTACAGTGGAAGAGTCTTAGCTACGCCTGACAGCAGCGTCGCATTGGTGGAGATTGGATCTGGAGAGAAAGCTGTTATGGATTGTGTTCGACCACAAGCCATCCGAAGCGGCTTGCACCCAATCGGAACCCCTGTGCGGAAGCGTGACTTTCTCAGGGAGGAATGTCCTATTCCTGTGGGATTTTCTTACAGTCTGCAGTCCATTGTACCTTGGCGTAAACGGTTTCCACGCACACATCCGATCGGAGTTGTGGATAACATATTCCACTTTCTTCGGCTAGGCTATGATAAATGCCTTGGCGATGGCGAAATGGTAAAAACAGCATACGATTGGACGTTTCTTGTCGTAGTACTTATTAGCCGCGATTGGTTTCAGGCATCAGTTTTGCGGGAAGGCATCCAGCAATTAAACGGGATGCGGAGAGAGATAGATGTTCGCACTGCAGTAGATCCACACAACATTAATAACAACAATGGAAAATCTGAAACTTCAAGCACAGAAGAAGACTTCCCCATTAGTAATCTACCCATGGATATTCTCGGTATTGTGTTCTCTTTCCTCGACGGACGGCAGCAGACTATAGCGCGCTTGGTATGTTCTAAATGGAATTTCAAGATTCTCTCGCCACAGTGCTCAAGAGACATGGTGGTTGATTTGTGTGAGTGCTGGTTGGAAGATGATTGTTACATGCTGGGAGCGTGGCTATTTCACTGTATTACCGAGCGGACGAAATATGTGACGCTCGCACACAGTCGAGGACCCTTCCGGGAGTGCATGAATATTCTGCAGGCCGTCATGGAATTCAACGGTCCTTTGGCAGGTTTGATATTGTACAACATTGAGCTGGATTCCAAAGTGATCTATACCATCCAAAGTAGCCATTTCCGACTACATGCAAAAAGTGTGCCGTCGTTTGATCTTCAAGGACGTTACACTCGTGGATGTGTTCGAGACCAATCGAGTCAATGAACACTGCTGGATTGGGTATTACGATGGGGATCTGCACATCGCGTATGGTAATGTGGATGTCGGATCGCCGAGCGAATTACGGGATTGCTTTGAGAAGGCCGTCACGGCGATGGCCAATTTCTCCGATCCGGAGCATTTCCCTTGGTTTGAGCTCGAGTTGATTTCTCAAGCCATGGAGACCAGCGATGTATCGCGCCAGATGCGAGTGATCAACGTGAGAATGCAATAGATTTTTTACCCATATGTTTTTGAACCATGTGATTTCTCTGATTCTCTCCGCTTTGTTCTGCTTATTTTAGAGAAATTCGTTCTGGTAATGATTACAGGTGTTGAGAAAATGGCAGATTCATGATGATCGGTTTGGACCGAACACGGAATGGAGGGATATTCAGACAGCGCAGCTGCATCGGCTAACAAATCTGCTGACATTGCGCAACATTACCCTGCGGGTCCTGGAATGCATGGCAGCGGGATGGCTTCTCACGTGATTGTTGTTACGATGAAATGGATTTGGACGGAAATGGATTCCGATGGCGAGCTGCCGGCTGCTTGGCTGGAATATCAACAAATAATTAATAAGGCGTCTAATGAGATAGGTGCAGTTTTCCTTTACCCATTAGATTGGTGTGTTACGATGGTCTCTTCGCCTTTTATTTCTTATGTCACTGTTTAAGGCCGCCGCTAGCAAGCGACAGTAAGCCCAGAGTAGACGGCTTTTTTGCGCTATTTGTAAGTTTAAAAATAACTCTGCATAACGGCCGCATGCGCAACGCAGTCAGCTGCACAATGGTGTGCCGCGATCCAAAACCAAAACCGAAAAAAACACTTCTTGGAAAGTGTTTTTTTGGATTTGTTTATTCATTTTTGGGTTTCCCTTAGATTTGTTTCGGTTGTTAGTATTTTTTGACGAGAAGACGTCGATTGTCGTCTCGCAAGCTCAAATAGAAAAAACTTGCTTATGCAGAATTGTCTTCCGAAGTTTTTTCATTGTCTGATGAATACCTCAGCGGACAAAGGGGCCGAGAGGATCGCGGCACACCATTGTGCAGCTGAATGCCGTGCGCATGCGGTATTATGCAGAGCTATTTTAAACTTACAGATAGCCTAAAACCACAATCTACTGTATTCTGGCCTCACTATCGTCTCCTGTTGGTTCGCTTAATAGTTCCTGTTTTGTGTGAGTTCACTGGAACATGTACATCGTGGGTTTTAAAGTGTCGCTGCGCATTCTGATTTCAGATAAAACTCCTGTAAACGGTATTTCTGCCATGGTTCAGGTAGTTGCTATCATACAGTTGTCAATCTCTCATTCTTGCACAGCGATTCTGCGCATGACATGAAGTAAATTTCCGGTCCATTCCTTTGGGCAAAAACTTCGCGTCACGCGAAACAAAGTTTTTGTTAAATCGTTTACATACCGGATAGGCTTTATGTACTGTATTAAACAATAAGCATAGAAAAGAAAACGGAAGCATTATTCCATCATCCAACTGATTTTAGCTGCCTGTAAGTTTTCGCTACATAGAAAGCCGACGGGAACTGTTGGATAAGTATCAGTCTACATGTAGCCTTACGATGTCTTCAGATCGCGACATGTCGACATTTGACGAAATCGTGTTTCTACGGTAACAAAATACCGACCCCGTAATCAAGACTTGGCTTTGGAAAAGGTCTTGAGTGTGCCAGCACAATGCAGTTTTCTTTTTTTGCAAGATTTAAACACCGTTCCTCAAAATTAAACTCCAATCGCACTCGTCCACGAACCCAAAATGGCGACTTTCTGGACGATCTGCTTAAATCCCACGACCCAACAGAGCCAAAAAATCTCGATTTCCACAAACGATCCCTTCAGGTTCCTTACAATGGTCTTCTCCTCCGCCACGATCTCCAACCACGACTTCAAGAAGCCCGTGAGATTCTTGATAATTTCCGCCTGTGGATACCTCAGTCCGCTAATGAAAGCCGTACAGAAATTGACACATGGAACGGGAAACTGCTCGCTGTCTACGATGCCTTTGATCGACTGGAAACCGCCCGACGGTCCCTTGCTTCGCAGATGCTCGAAGAGATGAGCCTGCTGCGGAAATCGAAGCAAAGGTTCTTTAATACTAGAGCTGATCTGTTGAAGAACATGGCCGCCAAGGTGCACTCTGCGTGTTCATTATACGGAAAAGATTACGAGGAGCTCGGGAAACATCGGCACTTCCTGGAGAAAGAGATTGCTAAGCTGGGGCCCAAGATTGAAACGGCAGAGCGACTGAACAAGACACTGTTGGGTCAAATAAGCTACGTGCGGAACTACGGGTATGATTCTCATAAGTCATCATAACTGAAGACTGTGTTCTCGAAGGGAGAAAGACGTGTTCAACATTTTCAGGCCCTTGATTGCTGAAAAGCTGCAATCGGAAGAGGAGCAACTTGAAGTGATGCGGAAGCAGAAAGCCGAGGTACCATAAGTAAGTGATTGGTTGACTTTCCTATTTAAAACTGAACTAGAATTTGAAACGTCCAGAATCCAGATAACAATACAAAAAAACTCAACCGGTGTTTAGCTGGAAATCAAACTGGATTCCCTGGTTGGAAAATTGGAGGAGTCTCTAAAGGCACAAGATCGCGGCCGGGATAATCTGAGGAGAAAGCGGGCAGTTGCTTACGAAGAGGTCACTGTTGGCAGGAGAATCACACTGGAGAACAGGTACATATGCAAGTCACTGTCACGACCGCTTATTAGTTTGTGAAAGTGATATAACATTGTGAGAGGTGTCGTTTCATCGTATTTGCATAAGGGAACATTGAATGATTAGGCAACGATAACTATTGCCATACGTAAATGATGTCTTTACATAACAACGCTTCTTAGACCAACCGAAGAAAAGCGGCGCACGGAGACTTTTGATCGGGAGTCCAAATGCGATGCCCTTTCCGACAAACTCCAGCAGCTTCAGACCAACGCCAATAACCTTCAGAACCTTGTCAACGAAATGCAGTCACTCATTAATGAGCAGAAATCTATAACAGACACCAATCTGGCATTTCTCCGGGCAGAACTTGTTCGATACGAAGAAAAGCAAGAACGGGACGACCAGGAAGAACTGGCCGCACTTTTGGCAAGCGGTGCATCGGAAACATCCCTCCCGGCACGGTTAGCCAAGAAATATCTAACCAAAGAACAACGTTTGGAGCGTTTACGAAAGCGAAAGGTCAGACGGGTGCGCAAAGAAAAGCAGCTGGAAGAAAAGCAGGAAAAGCAGATAAAGAAATCAGAGAAGAATACAACCAAGATGCGAGCGATAACTAAGGAGGCGAATGACCGTATCGCTGATATGCAGCAAGAGAAACTGAGTCTGGATCCACTGATTGATCGGTTGAGTGTCCTGGAGGAAACATTTCAAAATGAGATCCTGGAGAAGCAGGATGTGAAGACATCGTTACAGACGGAAATGCATAGGAAAACGGATGAACTGCACGAGCAGCAACAGAAACTGGAAGCGCTTCAAAGCGCGTTTAAGGTTTGAATCCAGCTACAATTACTTGCATACGTACATATGTGCAGCGATGTAAAAAGTTTTGGTTACTTTAACAAATTGTTGCAACAAGCTTTATCTTTTCAGGCAAAAGTGGACAACAAGCGTAGAGAACTTGAAGTTGCAAAATCTAAAAGGATCCAACAGGAAAAGCTGGTCAAAGAACTGACCAAAAAGGACATCAAGCAGAGAAAGCGGCTGACATTGCATTTACACAAAGTAAGAGAAAATGATAATATAAGATCTTTCTGCAGTAAAAACAAAACGTTGTCTAATTCTAGGCTAAATCGGAACTAGAAACTGCAGCGGAAAAGGCTCAAGCAGTTAAAATCCAGCATCAGCAACTCCTCGAAAAGAATTCCGACACGCAAGCCGAACTGGATGAAATCAACTTAGCCATCAAGGTCGCCTACAGTCTCATTCCGGGCGATGAAGCCAGACGCCGCTCATTGGAAGAAGAACTAGAAAACAGACGATCCGCGTATACCACTTCCCTTCACCGGCGTTACGAACTAATCCAAGACAAAGCTGACCTATGCGCCCAGTTCATGCGGGAGATAGTCTACATGAAGCGAGACTACCGCAACAAAGTGGCCGAGCTGAGAAAGTGGGTGTGTGTCGACATCCAGAACGAGAAGATGGCGTTTTACAAGGCGTTCAGTGAGTATCGGTTGCTGATGTGGCACTACCGGAGATTCATGGCTGTGAGAGAATACCTCGTTCGGTATGCGAACGAAGCGAGGACAGTCGAGCACGAGAGGGTGAAAGAGTTCTGGCATGAAGCGCGTGAGGAGAGGAAGGGTTTAGCAGAAGTTTTAAAGGACAATTTCCGAGCGACAAGAAAGTTTTACCATCTGAATGTTGCGTACCATATCCTACATATTGAAAATATTCGGGTGTACTTTCGGAATTATGCTGCCGATGATAATTACCGGAGTGCAGTCGAGGCAAGCCTTCTTCTTTACAGTTTAAGAATTTGGCTTTGAAATTCTTCTTCTGTTGCAGATTGCCGCGGCAGACAAGCTATACAACGTGAATGTTAACGAAGAGTTGTCACAACGGAGAAAGTACTGGACAAGGGTGTTATCCAGTTACTACAAGCATTTCTCACAACATCTGCAGACGATCGTTGACACCCAAGAACACGCGCTACAAACATCTGATGTGATCTGGGAGAAAGTCAACAAAGATATTGTTCAGCGGCAGAACATCACCGTTGATGAAGATGTTGAAAAGCTTTTCAACAAGGATTTCCGGAGTGGGTGGAGCTGGATTGTTTCCCCACCCGAAAGTGGCGATGGATGCCGTTGGGCAGACTGATCGGGTCCTGGTTTTTGTTGTATAAAATGCGTTTCCGGGAGCAGGTTACGAAGATCGCGATTTCTACTGCCGCTTATGTATCAACGGGAAAAACGATATTTCAGAAATGCAAAGCGTGTGAATAGTCTAGGATAGTCCAGATTTAAGACATATTTGTACAAGTGCAATAGTTATTCGTGTCGCTACAACTGCCTGGCGCATCCGGAATTTTATAGTGTAACAAGACGAGCGACATCCTAAGAAATTTCGACGTATACAACATTGACCTTCTCCCCACAGAAAGAAACAAGCGCGCACAGCAAAGACAAGCGCGATTATACAAAACACATCTATGCTTTCGCTTACAGTATGAATGCGCTTCGTTTCGAAAACGATATTAGGATGACTTATCAGAAGTGAACAACGTAAAATCTGGTATAACATAAGACGTCAAACTACATGGTTTGATGCGCTATTCTAGCACATCACAAAGCGAGTATGAGCCGGGTTGTATTATAGTCTTAGGGGACACTTATTGCACGCCAGTGCCTGTCGGATCAATCTTTTTCAATTCCATCAAGACCGTGACGCTTTTCCAGATAACAGAACAGCTTGAAAAGTGCGAGTCTTGTGAGCTTCATGGGATCCAGATCGAACAAGTCTTTTGTCAGCCAACGCTTTTCGCGATAAACAGCTACGCTGCGTGGATCGGAGCTCTGCCAAACATGCAGAATCTGCAAATGAAAAACCCTCTCGAAATATTTTATTGTTCGATACGTTAAACCTGACGAGAAAACGGTACCTAGGTACCTACGTCGAGAACTCCCTTCGCGCAGCGGCATTTTTCGTTGTGGTTGAAGTAATGTCTGCCAACCCAAGCAGCCCAAGTGACAACATCATTCTCGTCTGCCAAATCCCAAAATTTAACAGCCAAATCTTCAGAGTCCAGGTTGATTTGTCCCTGTCGTATGAATGGATTGCCTCTAATATTACATGCTCCGGTCCTGTTGGGACGATAGATGCAGGAAGAGCGGCCGCGGAAGACTACTCGGCGGAATACTGCAGCAAGGGTGACTTGTAAGTCACTGGCATCCAGGGCAAGCCTGCTTGGATGGGTGCACTTCCATCCTGGATAACGCATCAAGTCCCCACAAAGCACCAGAGCATTTAAACGGGAGTATCCATATTCGGCGATAAAACGTGCCATGAATCTCGAAAGAAGCACGAGAAAATCGTCATCCAATGTTCCTCCGAATATGACCAATTTGGTCTTCGAGCTCCACATGTTGTATACTGTCCAAAGCATACGGGCTTGGTCCCTCTGGTTCTTCAGACAAATCACCTGATTTCCCGATCTGACAATGATGATCCTCCATAACATACACACCTGAGACAGTTTTGGCAGGTCCGCTGGCTTCACGCAACGAAAGATTTCTCCTAAAAGCTGGCCCGGAAGCAGCGTGTTAATGTTAACAATGCCGTCATAGGGGAAATGGTGGTGTGCCGTAACAGGGTGCACTTTGTCGATGTTGACCAACAAGAAGCTGAGCGTTCTTTCATCGGTTGGACAACGAACCTGCGCCTCTCGCAGCATTGCAACGATTGTGCTGCCATCTGGAACATTAATGCGGACCCACAAAGGGTCTACCCTGTCACCGTCTTTGTGAGCGAACAGAAGAACACCAGGCAACCACTTCCAGGGCTCCTTGCGGTTTAGACGCACTAGTGCTTCCACTCGACTGCTAACCTTTGGTATCTCGTGTCGTTCCCACCAACGGGTCCAAAATACGGCACCTGGCTGCATTAGCATCACTTCCTCAGTACTGTATTTAAACTGGACGAGTATTTCGTTGCCGACTCTACCGATTAGCGCTGCAAACTGGAGCAATCCATCGCTGCCGCGCACACAAACCGCATCTCTTTCGTACCGCTTTCCAGGAAAGTTCACACAGTATAACTTTTCAGCTGACACAGCGGGCAGAAGACCGTTCAGCGAACCAATCCGGGTGCTAGCCGACGCTTGTGCTATTGCCTCCTGAAATTACAAAGGGATCCACAGAATTCACACCTATACATTATTACTTTAAGCAGATCTGCTATACCAAATAATGATGACGTATTGCAACACAAATCCTGGAGTGTCTAACCTTTTCTCCGTTCTGTTCGAATAGAAGCATCTCCGTTCTGTTCGTTTCGAAGCTAATAGCAGATGACTCATTGCTCTGGCAAGAAACTGGAGCGAGAGAGATACAACGTCGTTTTCGAACTTCCAAGTTGCTGTCATTGCCAATCCGTTTCAACATTCCTCGCTTTCCCTTTGGAATCACCGCCTGGCGACCCAAGATTCTGATAGACTCGTGCAGACCGTTAGTCTTGTGCGGGTCGATGTGTAAAAACGATCACGTAACTGGTTTCGGCTAGAGATATGCCTAAACCAGTAGTAAGAACTACAACAATATACGGAAATTAAATCGATAGAAATTCACGTATGCTTGTAGCGAGCCAGGAAACAGTGACTTTTTTTCTATGCCAGCAAAACCACCAAAAATTTAACCTTATCCACCTCTTCGAGTAAAACGTGCACGAGCAAGGTAGGCGGTCTCTCTATTGTAGCATACTAAGAACCGGCCGGCGGGTCAACCAATGGCAGTGTTCACTTAACCACAGCCATCCTACCTTGGACTTTGTAGCCAGTTTCTCAGAAATGCTGCTTGTTAGTCAGCGAAGTTCTTTTCATGAAGTTCAAAGTTCTTTTATTGATCGGAAAAGGCAATTAAAACAAACAGTGATCTAATTCGTGAACGGAAGTGCAACTGCAACCAGTTGTTTAGATAGCCGCGATAATACAATAAAATACGTCGACTGACTCGCCAATAAAGTAACTAGAATTTTGTCGTGACATCCTACCCAACTTCACCCGGCAAGTAGCAAATGGTGACAACACACTTTCCATGGGCAAGTTCAGAAAATGCAAGCTCTCACCCTGGAATGACAAATTTACTTTTGTTGAATCGACAGTAAATGTCCACAGCTACAAAAAAAACCGGTCAGGAGGAAACAACAGATACCAAAACACGGTTCTCTTCGTTTCTGAAATGGACCGGAGATCGGCAACTGCATACTGGAATCAAGGAAACAGTTGTGATTCCTTTACGCTGCTGGTACTATGCATGCAGCTTAATAAAAATAATTATATGTACTAAGAAAAACCGCAGCAGTACGGTAATTAAATCAACATTGCTTCACGTGTGGCCAGCTCCTAAACAGTCAAAATAACAAAATCAATCACGCACGGTATACGAATAAAAATGTGCTCGAGCAAAGTAGGCGGTGCCTTTCTATTGTGCATGCTAAGAACCGGCCTGTGGGATAGCTTAGCCAATGGCACTCTCCGCAGCTATTATGCCTTAAAAGTAAGCGTATCAGTTGAAGGTTGCTCATACGTCTATGGCGCTGCAGCTGATTGTAACCGATGTCCCACAACGGGGTTTGTCTGGTTACGAAATAAATACAATACAATACAATACAATAATTACATCTTTAATTTACAAGCCAGATGCGGAATAGCATGTTAAGGAATGAACAGTTAATCTTCGGGATTCTGCATTTTGCTTATTCAATCAGGGTGTTAAACTGTAATTACATATTGTTTGCCAAACAAGTCGCATATGGTAACAGAATGCGATTGCATGGACGAACTGAGAAAATGGCACCTTTCGCACTGGACTGAACGACTCTCAGCTTTGCTTTTGTTGATCCGCCAATTGGTATCCGCTACAAGAAAAATGGTTCAGGAGATCGATAACATATCAAAATAAGGTTGTTGAGACGGATTATATATCTGCAGCTTGGTACTGGAAGCAGCGGAAAACAGTTCACAATTAATACTATTAAAAATCAAAGTTGAGTGACAGTGCTGAAAATATTTGACAGTAGAAAGATATATACTACCACACTCTCGCTGTGTGACCGTTGCTGATGGATATCCTTTTCAGCATCATGAATCTTCTCACAGCGCAGACAACCGCGCATTTAACCGGTAATAATGTCCGCCGGCGGCTAAATGCCCGAATGGATCCCGGATAAGTGAAATATTTGGGCTAATCCGAGCATTTTTCTCTGAAAAAAGTTTCTCACCCAGAGCGCATCCTTACCTCTGTTCGGCAGTAATGTCACCGGGAAATCTAAGGTGTGATTAGCAGGAAATTTTGAGTGTCTCTTCTGCAGTTCCGGTCCTGAAAAACGGCCCCCGGAAGTCTTACCCGCACAGCAGCGTTTCTGTTCCTATAAGAGACATTTTGGTCGGATGAAAAATATCCGTGGTAAAATTACGGAAAACGGCAGAGGAATACCATTCTGGAAGAGGAAAACTACTGGGGTGTTCTACGAGCACGTGCTCTGGCGGAGATGATCAAGCATTCCGAACACGTCAGTGATTATAACCGTGGTTGCTCTACTTTTCTAAATCAGTATCATCATGAATTTATGGCTGTTATAAAGAGTAAACAAAGTAAAATTTGTAACAGATCATACTCAAATGTATCAGTGCGAGATTGACGCAATATCTTAGTCTTAGCAACTCCACAGAGCGAGATAAAATAAAACAGCCCAGTCACAGCACACTGGGAGACATGGAGTGAACAGCTATGCACCCCGCTGTTTGTGGGAGCCAAGTTTCGCAATTCTATCAGGAAACTGATGCTCTTCCAAATAATCCCACAGCTTGAAAAGAGCGGGTCTTGTGAGCTTCGTGGGATCCAGAAGTCTCAAGTCTTTCGCCAGCCAACGCTTTCCGCGATAAGCTGCTACACTACGCAGACCAGCGCTTTGCCAATCGTTCAGAATCTGCAGAAGAAAACAACTTCAAAAATGCGGTACTATTCAGTACAAGAACCTGACAAGAGAACTGAACTTACGGCGAGAACGCCCGTCGAGCACCGGCATTGTTTGTTATGCTTAGAATAATGTCTGCGAACCCGTGCAGCCCAAGTGACAACATCACTCTCATCGGCTACATCCCAAAATTTAACAGCCAGATCTTCAGAGTCCAGGTTGATCCGTCCCTGTCGTATGAATAAGGTTTTTGTCGATCCATATGCAGTGATTGCATCGGTGCTGCAGAAGACTACCTGACGGAATACCGCGGCAAGGGTGGCATGTATTTCCTTGACATAAACGGCCAGCAGGCTTGGATCCGTACACTTCCGCGCAGGATAACTCATCATGTCCCCACACAGCACCAGAGTGTCCAAACGAGGGTATCCACATTCAGCCATAATACGTGCCATGAATCTCGAAAGGAGCATGACCGAATCGTACCCCAGGCACAGTGTTCCTCTTTTCAATACGACTACTTTGGTCTGCGAGCTCCACATGTTGTACACTGTCGAAAGCATACGGTCTTGGTCTACCCAGCTCTTCAGACGAATGACCGGATTTCCCGATCTGACGATGATGATCCTCCACAGCATACACACTTGTGACACTTTTGCCAGGTATTTCGGCTTCGTACAACGGAATATTTCTCCTAAGACGTGGCCGGGAAGCAACTCGTTAATTTTAACGATGCCTTCATAAGGGAATTCGTGGTGTGCATCAATTTCCCGCACGTTGTGATCGTCAGTGTTGATCAACAAGGACTTGAGTGTCTTCTCATCGGAAGGACGACGAACCTGCTCCTCGCGCAGCATGGCGATGACTGTAGAGCCATCTGGAAGATTAATTCTGACCCACGAAACGTCTGCCCTTCCACCATCTGCGTGAGTGAATAGAAGCACACCAGGAAACCACATCCACGGTTCCTTGCGATTCCGACGCACTAGAGCTTCCACTGGACTGTTAACCTCTGGTGTTACGCTCGATTCGGAGTCAAATACCGTACCTGGCTGCATTAGCCTCACTTCTTCAGTACTGTATTTAAACCGAAATAGTAATCCGTTGCCGACTCTACCGATTAGCGTTGCAAACTGCAGTAATCCATCGCTCCCGCGCACGGAAACCGCATCTTCTTCATACGGGTTTCCAGGAAAGTTCACACAGTATAACTTATCAGCTGATACAGCGGACAGAAGACCGTTTCGCGAACCAATCAGGGGTGTGGTGCTGCTGGCTGACGCTCGTGCTTCTCTCTCCTAAAAGCGCAACGGTTCACCACAGACTTCACTATAAATATAAATTAAATATAAATAAATATATAAAACATATATAAAATATAAATTACTTTAAGCGGATGAGCTTTAGGAACTGATTATGACGTATGGCAGTTCAAAGCCTAGAGTATCTAACCTTTGCTCCATTCTGTTCGAACAGCAGCGTCCCAGTTCCTGTCGGCAAGCTGTTCGTTTCGAGGCCGATAGCAGACGACTTATTGCTCTCGCAAGGAGCTGGAGCGAGAGAGGCACAACGCCGTTTTCGCACTTCCAAGTTGCTGTCACTGCCAATCCGTTTCAACATTCTCTGGTTTCAGCTTGGAATCAACTTGTGGCGACCCGTGATTCCGACAGCCTCGTACAGATCGTCAGTCTTGCGCAGTCAGTTTACACCAACGATCACTCCGGCTATCTGCATCTGCTGATTAATACTACGGAAATACGGAAAACATGCAGCACTACGGAAAGCAGATTCTAACAGGAATTTACATATGCCTGAAGCAAGCAACGAAACACTGACAAGTGACAACTGTTTCCAGTGGCCCGCAAAAACAAGAAATTAGCCCTGTCAGGATTTCCGAATATTAAAACGTGCACGAGCAAGGTAGGCGGTCCTTCTGCTGTAGCATCGTAAGAACCGGCCAGCGAGATTGGTCAGCCAATGACAGTGTTCCCTTAGCCTCAGGCTGAGACCCTCAGCTATTGTTAGCAGAGCCAGGTGTACAGATGCGCTATTTGGCTGTCAGCGAATGAAGTTCTTTTATTAATGAAGTTCTTTTATTAATCGGCAAAAGGGAGGCGAACTAATGCGTGAGCGGTAGACTTATGGTAGTGTAATGACACTATGGATAAGCTGTTTAAATAGCTGCGAATAAACAATGAAACGTCATTCTGGAGACACGGCGTCGACTTGCTGACGACTGGATCTTGTCGTTAAGTTCTACCTAACGTCAGTTGGCAAGTAGCTCAAATGGTGACAATGCACGGTTTCATGGGCACGTTTAAAAAATGCGACCTTTCACCCTGGAACCAAAACTTTACATACTGTAGCTGAGATAAATGTTCACAACGAGGAAAAAATCGGTCAGGAGGTACCAGATACCAAAACCAGATTCTCCTGTTTTAGAATCTTGTTTTGGAGCACAAAAAGTAGTCTCTTGTTTTGGATCATTCATCTGTCACTGCATACTGGAAGCAGTGGAAAACAGTTCACAAAATATCTGTACTACCAAGAACTTACTATATGTAGATAATTAGTAAGTTCTTGGTACTACTAAAAAGCAATAAATAAATAAATATATAAATAATTAATTAATCAATCAGATTGTATGATTTAAGCAGATGAGAACAGCCTGTTTAACCACGAACAATCCATGTACGCTTTAAGTTTTATTTTAGTACACAGGTTATACTTTGGTACTATGTACGCAGGCTTAACAAAGATAAGTTATAGTAAGTAAGTATATGAAGAAGGTGGCGAATTCCATTCAGATAACCACTGCGAAGTAAGGGAAACGAATTGCCACGCATCAACCAGGAAACTACTCCTTTACCGCTTTACGGCATCTGATTAAGACTATCGCCTTTCGGAAACCGAGATAACTTGCTTAGTTCGCGCTCCATTCGGGCGATGGCATTCCATCAGAACAAACAAAGATCGCTTGGAACAACCCGGCTTTATGGATGGGTCGCTGGCAGTGAACGTGCATTCCGGTACTTTCCCATTGCATACCCGTTTCAGATCATCAATCACATCCAAGTCCGGACATCCAGACTTCGTATCTCGATTCTTTAAGCTCAAGAACGCCGGATCTGCGCTAGGAAAATTACTATACTTGGCCACTATCACGCGTCCAAATGAGGCTTCATGCACCGTTTTTACTCTTCTGAGGGCCGGATCGCCTTTAGATGGATCCCCTGGACAAGAAAAGTTTCTGGTTGATCCATGGCTGAGTTTAATGGATGTAAGCGGAGGATCGTAAGGTTTCGAGCAAACAGGACAGCTGTCCACTTCGTTCTCGGCTGGCGGTACTTCCGTTTCCAGCGTCCAGAAAACAGGCATTGCTGCATGGACGACCTAAACAGGTTGAAAGCATACCAGTAGACCGATATTCTAAGATGACTATTGAAACGCAAAGCGTTACCAGAGCTGACAGGATGACCATGGATCCCCACATCCCGAAGCCACGCGCACCAGTTTCACGCAAGGCCATATTTGTGATTCAATGGAAATTCGGCCAGGTCAGGAAGTTCAGTAAAAATTTGCTAGAATTTGCAGTTCTAAATGAACGCATCATGTTATTAAGTCCCTATGATAACCTACAGTATAAGCGAATTTATGGTTTTTTAAGAAAGACAGCGGAACAAAGACATGCACACACAGGAGAACAAGAAAGCAGTGCGTTAGCTGTAACCATTTCCGTGTAGATGTTGAAGCTCATTTAGTGCGATGTCCTAAAGGAATTTTCAATATGCACTCTATCAATCACTTGAGCGAGTTGGTGATTAACACAATATTACCTAGAGTTACTGTCATAGCATACAGCGGTATGCTATGGGGGATGAGTCAGTGCCACGATCGGCGATGATGTAATCGCCGACCGTT
>JAQGAU010000869.1:0-23066 GCA_034698045.1 Paramacrobiotus richtersi | reverse complement strand
GCAATAAATACATCAATTTTGGAATGGCGAAGCACTTGGTAAGGAGATACAAGGCATGATGGGATGGTAGACACTGCATTCGTCTTGTCATGGTTCGGAGTTCTTCCACTTTTTTCCCAAGTTACTTCGGTGCCGTCAGAGCATTTAGCGCTGCTCCTAACACCGAAAAATTGTCTTCCTCCAGTACAATCAATTCTGGCCACCGTGTCAGCAAAAACTGCTTGGCGTCCTCTCGCTCTTCCGACGTCCCACCGAAAACAAAAATCTCGCATTTTGACATATTCAGTTCCATACCAATTTTTGTTCCTTCGGCGATAACCGTCTCGATATCGCCCGCGACTACTTCAGCCTCGTCAGCAACGGTAACGTCGTCCAAATAGGCACACTTCAATCCACTTTCAAGCTTTCTTAGCAGTTCCAAAGTGGCAAGACAAAATAGCATCGGGCCAGCTGGGTCTCCTTGCTGAACTCCCCATTCCGATGACAAGGTCTCCGTCCCGCAGAACAAGTGGGATGTCTGCAGGTAAGACTTCTGGAAATACTTAAAGTACGCTGGAATGTGTGTTTTTACTGCTTCCATCATAACGTCCCGTGCAACCATATTGAAAGCGTTCCGGAAGTCCAGTTTCGCTATTACACGAACCGCGCTGTGCGCAAACTGGATTTACTTCCGTGTACTGTGCACAATTGCCTCCGCGCCTCCTTTTGTCCCAAACCCCAGTTGCATAGGCCTGAATAACGTGGCAGAAATTTCCTGGCATCTGCTCGCAGTTAACTTCGAAGTTATGCGACGTAGTGTCTCGCCTACCACGATTGGTCGCTTCCCTCCATCTGGCTTACTCAACGGAATAAGTGTGCCGCCAAAGAAGTATGGACAAACACTATCCAAAATGTCTCCTCTCACAATCATATCAACAAACTGTGTCAGTGCCGAGCAGAAATCACTCTGTAAATCATCTCTCCGGCCGAACATGTCCTTCACATGTTGCGGTCGAAGTCCAGATGGTCCTTCAGACCAAGGTATAACGTTACCAATTGGTACGCTAGGAAATTCAGCGCTTTTTCCACATATTGTCATGGATCATATGTGAAATGACGGTGAAGCGAATATACACAATAACAATCATCGTGCGCTGTTTTGAATTAACAGTATGTATCTGTATTAACAGTACGCTTGAAAACCTGTACGCTGGCGTTCACCAGTCCCCTTAACAATGTGGCAAAACAAATACGGACCCATTGGATCTCCTTGCTGAACGCCAGTCCCCGATAACAACAGATCTTCCCCGAAACCCAAATCACTTGCTTACATCTGCTCCACAAAAACGTTGTATTCCGGCATATACTTTTGAACAGCGCTCAGCAATTTACCACGGCGTACGATACTGAAAGCATTTTTAAAATCCATTTTGAGTTAGACATAATTTTTTTTCGTGCTGCAAAATATATGTCCGGGCCGAATGCACGGCCGCTTTTGCACCTCGTCTCACGCCACACCCAACCTGTGCAGGAAGCAACATTTCCGGCATGGAAAGAACATGTCGTCCGACAGCAACTTTGCAAATCAGATCGGGGTGGATCCACAAGCAATTCGCCTAACTCCGCCTCCCGGTGTGTGCAACTAGGTCTAAGATGCCCCAGAAAACACGGGTCTTACATCGTCCATAACTTTTCCGTGCAATACCATCGTCCCCAAGTTGGCCAACGAGTTCAGCAAGCGCTGTGCCACATCATTTCTCTGTTGTATCATTTCTCTCATATGCTCTGGCGTAATTCCTGGTAAATTTATGCCGCCTCGACATAGGTATGATGTATCACAGTTTCTGGTTGGCAAGGGACAATGGGTTGGCAACGCACTTGGGCGTTGAAGTGGGCCAATATTTGAAATGGATGATGCTGTCCGTTTTTGACGCAAACGTTATTTCGTTAAGTCGTGAAGTTTGCGCGGCCATGCCAGCTGCGAAGCACTCGCATGTAGATGTTGGACTATGCATGCGCAGAACTTCATACGGGAGTATCCGGCAAGAGAATATAAAACGCAAGCTCACCGCGCGTAAAAATACGCTAATTCGAGGCAAGTGATGTGGGATCTATGGAGTCACGGGATCATAGAGCTAATCTCCATGTCCGAATGGCCTTAGCAGCTACGTCAGTTATTGTTCAACTGTTGTTGCTGCATTGAAAGTTACAGCATATTTTCGCCAAAGTTGACAAACTTACTTATAACCGTGGTGTAGATCACCATTTCAAGCGACAAGCATAAAGGTTTGTGTTATTTCACAAAACTGCCCAATTACTTGTGCACCGTTTGAGATATAACATTCTTCATTCTGATTCTGTTTCCGTTTTGAAAAATTATGCAGCGCTGGTAGGATCCGGGTACCTCTTGGTTCAGTGCTTTTCATTGGCTTTAATTTCACTTCTATAAATTCGGTTTGGAAAAGGAAAATGGTTTAAACAAAATCTGAAACTGACGATACTTTTGACGAAACGCACGCATGCGGTATACTGTACATTTTTGTCTCGGACAATACGGGGTAGGGCGATTCTCGAGTGCGTGGCACGGTGATCCGGGCGTGGCGCCCGTCGCTGTCCCTGCAGAAGCGTACCCTACCATGCTTTTACACCAATTCAGTATCACAGCAACTTGGTTCTCGACTGATAACTGAGTATAAGCTGTATGGAATCCTAGCACTATGCAGAGATTAAAAAGAGCTCAGTGCGCTAACAGACAAATCGCGCGAAACTGGCCCAAGTTACTTTATAGTTAGTGCTTACTGTAGTATCGGGTACGGAACCAAGACCGCTCTCTTTTCGCGTTGGCGTAGTACGTTTCCTGTACTGCCTTAATAAAACTGTATTTTGTTACATATCCGCATTGGAAGTCCAAATAGCAACGTATGAGATACACGACAACTGCCACGCTCGGTATCCCAAGATCTAGCATACGATTTGATATGAGTCAATATTCTGTGTCAGCGTTCAGTACTTCTTCATGCCTTTTCACGCGCAGAAAAGTGTTGAAGCCGTTCCAGTTTTTCATGTTTTAAACATTCCTGTAGCGAAAAAGCATAGCATACTTTACTTTAAAATTTCTTTTGATAGTTTGCCCCGCTGCATATATATCGTACGAGTTACATTGTTTGGTATTACACAATCACATACTATCAAACAAAAACTTGTCTTCCATTTCTTTGGAGGGATCAACCGTACCCAGACAAGCAAACAGCGTTACCACGCTAAATTCCATGGATCGGCGATTTCCATTACTCTCCGTTATTCTGCGCCCGACCTCCTTCAAAAACACAGCCGCTGTGGGACCCCAACTCCCCTTCGTATCGAATCCTATCGACTGGACACAGTATATTCTGTCGCTCAAAGCAGTGTATCGAGTTTCTTTCTGTCTTTCTCGTTGATCTGCGGCTGCTCACAGATACTCGGTACAGGAGAGATTGAAACTAGCATGGAGATAGAACGTGGACGTACTACTGGTGAGCATATGATATGGAGTTCGATGGTCAGCTTTTGATTGCTTAGATATGTAACGAGAATGAGTCTGATACGGTGAACCCATCCTACGTTATGGTGGTGGCTGATTATATTGTGCTGGTGTACCATCATATAGATCCTTATGAAAGGTCATACAACGTCATAACACGACAGCCCGAGTTCCATACCGATGACCTTTATATAATTGACCAGTACAATGACACATGTGGAACCATGAGAGTTAGGACAAAGGTGACAATTCATCATAAGACTTACACTTCAGAATGTATTGCTAAACTAGCAAGATGATCCCAGCGATGTTCTGCTGTTCACATCCTGCTCAGACCATCCGTTATGTTATTCTCATAATGATATCCATAATCCTAAAGCGCACGTTCTTGCGCTTATAACAGTTTCTTAACACTGAGATCATGCGTCACACAATACCACACTAGACTGTTAACTAAATGAATCAGCTACGCTTCCGTCCGTTATCTCGCTTCCCTGTTCCAGTCCTTGGGCGAGATAGCGCTGTTTCCTCTGCTCTGCCGCTACGCTCGACTCATAACGATGACTCAACCAGGATTATGCGTCCTCGCGCATGTACCAACACGGCCATATTTACCGTTTAATCAGTAAACTATTCAGCCGTTAATTAGCCTCGCGACACGCTCCTCCTTAGGGTAACCACGTCCTCGTCGTAAGTGTAAAGGATCCAACTTGGTGTTTAAGAGATTCTACGGTTCGCCCAGACACGATATACGTGCAGTTGATAATCTGCACATAGTAGTCCGCATCCCAGCGTCTCCTCGCTCGCGCAGACAAACTACAATTGCCATTAGTACTCAGCAATTAATAGTATGTTTCCCAGCAAGATGTTCACGAATAGTCAGAAGTGCATCCAGTTTCAATGTAGAATGCTCGTTCCACAGGTGTAGCCAAATCCAAAAGGCGATGTAAACGTTCGTCCGCCTCGTCCGTAGGATAATCACAGACGGAGGAATATGCAACTGTACTGCCTTGTTCCACCACCTCTCAAATGGGAGATAATTCCGTTTTTTCTTTGTTGTTCCGTAACTCCCGTTCCATTTTCGACACAACAGTAACGTTCCCTTCAGGCAAACACGAGTTTATTTTCTTTACAATCGTTTTTATCTCAGAACAATGACAACAGTTCGATGGCACCTGGTAAGGTGTGCTCTGCCTTAGGTAGAATTGGAGATCCGTTTACAGAACGTTTGACCTTTTTCCGCAGCTGTTAGTGACCATTACGGCCGATAACGCCTGGCTTGCCAGTCTAACAGTGGGCAGTAACCAATAAAGAGCGTGTTTGTTCTGTGCCATGGATATCAGGTTATGGTCATAATTCCGTCAAAATTTCACATATCCCGGTTCATCTGAATTTTATAATTTGTCGATCCAAGAAAACAGCTTCCAAAACCACGAAGAATAAGCGCGGCCCTTCCCCGGCATACGCGCAGCTACGCCATACATCGGCAATACCATAAATATAAATTCCATAAATACGAGTCATGAAAATGTTCAGCTGAATTTCACAATCCAAAATCCATATTGGCTGATCGTTAATGTCTAATAGATTGCGTCTGGGCGTTCATAGCTACACATCTATCCTAACCACTATGTATCCGGGTTATGCATATTCATCGACGAGGACGTCGTTTCCCTAAGGAGGTGCGTGTCGCGAGGCTAATTAGCGGCTGATTGGTTTATTGACTGAACAGTAAATATGGCCGTATTAGCATGTCGCTCGGCATCGCTGTACCGGATGTTGAGTCACCGGTATGATTCCAGCAACGTTGGACCGACTGAGCTGAGAGTAAATGGCTCGGTCGGGACTGGAGGACTGAGGCAGGGAAAGGAGATAACGGACTGGACTTTGTCTGATTCATATAATCTTATGCTACAGTGTTGTGCCTGTCTGTGCAAAGTGACAAATGTTTCTACTGTTGAGAAATCTTTATAAGCAGAAGGACGTGCGGAAAAGAACAACAGCAGACGGATTATTTACATTCTGAACAAGTGCTTGTTGAGCTACAGTTTTGGTTAGTTTGTGGTCGTGAGTGAGTGATGGGTTTTCATTGTGTACATGGCAAGTTGCGATAAAGGTCACAGTTGAACTGGATGGAAGTGGTTCATTGCTGTAGCTAACTAGCACCAATTAGTCCGATTACAGTGCAAAGCGCCTTGCCGCATTAGTCTTATTAACTAATGTAACAGATATGAAGAGTTTCGCAGCCTTCTAGAAGAACGTGCCTGCCGCATCTATGTCCTAGGTGTGCAGTTTTTCATTTTTGGGTGTTTTTGCTTACATGTAGCTGGAACAAAGCTCCATACTTTCAACCTGCGGCATAGCTTGATGAAAGGTGATGTTTTGCTCTTACCTCCTGACCAACTCTGCCGAACTCAGGTCTTCTGATCTATTGTACTCTAACCTGGCAGATGCTATCTGTGAAGCAATCGCTTAGCCCGAATTACTGTACTGTACTTTTAGTATCTGCATGACTCATGGGCGGCATGGCGCGTACGTACTTTTCTGATGTTTTATAACCCAGTGTAATTAATTGTAATGGCATAAGCGGGTTATTTTACCCGCTTTTTGCCCATCCGCGAAAACTTTATGGATTCTCGGCCCTACCTTCCGGAATATGTCCACCAGCTTAGCCTCATCACGAATATCTGCCTGGTAGAAAACGTAATCGCGGCCAGTGATTTCTTTGACACCTTCCATAGTATTAGGATGCTCAGGACATTTCGGATCTGTAAGGAAAGAAACAGGAACTCTTGAATGCCCTCTTGCGTTTACGGCATTCCGTACCGCTCGCCGAATTAACAAAATTATCGATTGCAACAACGTCATAACCATCCCGCAGCAGTTCAACAATGCAGTGGCTGCCTATGTAGCCTGCTCCACCAGTGACCAGTATTGTCATATTTGTTGATGTCATTACGAGATACGGGTCTTTTCCGTGTAAATATTAGCTCAATTCACTGGCAGTGGGCTGGTTGACACAAACGAATTGTAATGCTTTGTGGGTGTTAGGAAATGAGAATTACACTGAGGCATCTCGGCGCAGCGCGGATCATTCATTGTGCATTTTAGCGCCGTTCGTTCTTAAACTTCTGGAGGTCACGTTCGTTATGAGCAGCTAACTGTTGCCGTGGGCAGTAATAGTTGTTTATTGCCATCCACCAAAACCAGTTAACCACCAGAACAACCTACTTTCGAAATGGACATTACCTCCGTACAATCATCACACGACACAATGTACTGTACACAGGAAATAAGTTTTCCATCCTGACGCCTAATCGACCGAGCTCACTGGACATCTACTTACTTATCTGCCGACAGAGCAGGCGAAAGTGGTATCGTTTGAAAACGATTCTGCGAAAATTCTGCGAGGATATGTGTCTTACATATTGTTGCTCTAATTAATGACAAAACTTTTCCGGTGGTGGCAGACAACAGTTTTGTTTTTCGGTCGAAGAGGCAGTCTTGCAAACTGACTAATTAATGCCACACACAGCTTTTTCTTAAGGACGGATGGGTACGACACAAATTTTAAAATGCAGATCATTTAATGTGGATTGTGGGGAAGAAGATGCTTAAGGGGAGAATCCTGCTGTTAATGCAAAACATTTGAGTTTCTCCAGCTGATAGAGCGTTCTACCTTCTATCTGAGTATATTTTTGTTCAGAACAACCGATGTAAACAGAAATTCAGAAAAATTGCGAAGTGTAACCGTCCAAAAACTATTCGCCAATCTTATATGTGGCTGATACGGCTGAGAATCACTGTACACCTGGTTAGAGAATGCGTGGCGGCTTCATGTGAGGAGGTGCACTTGTTTGCTCAGCTAGTGCCTTTGAATCTCTGATTGAACTGCACTGGCCTTTCTGTTACTTCAATAAGGAGAACGATATGATAACAGGGCATGTTAGCATCATGCTACAATAGAACGATACTAAGAAAGGAAAGCGGAGATGCTGTAGCAGTGTAACTTGTAGTAACAGTCAAGTGGTGTAAGAGAGTTTATTTCTGCTTTGATTTCCGCTTTATTTCCCTTGCCTGATGTAGTTTCCTGGTGAAACTTAAGACAACAGCATACAGTGTATGCCATACACTGCGACATTATCGAAATTTCAATTTCAAGACTTCAAACTACACTCGTAATGCCCGCCTGCGTAACTGTTGGTGCTCCTATTTGGAAAAGAAAAAGAAACAACAACGGTGCATTTATTGAACGTGTATTTCACATTCGCATTCGAAGCACTGACTACTCTTGGTACGACTAGCCGCTCTGGCGTACGTATAACGGCCACGTCGGCAAACTACAGCTCTACTCACTGTGGCCTCCACTGACTTGTCAGTGCCAGTGTAGTCAACCAGTCTGGCGCGCAACTTTGCGTACAAGGCACGCTGCCCGTAATGCGCTGTATGCTACGCCGCGTAGTTTTGCTGCATGGTATGAATTTATAATCGGTATAAACATCCGACAGTTTTCACTTTCAGTTATTCACTATTTGTTATTCATACCGTGAGTTAGGTATTGGCCGTGATCCATATACATACATATGCTTACATAAGAATCAATATACATCCAAATTTTTACGATCAATTTACTTACATCTTCGGCTTTCCAAAAGTTTATAAGTTAAGATCAACGCCATTTTGGAACAGCCAGACCGAAGAACAAAACCTTATTGCATAAATTTAAATTCACACTAAGTTGCGGTTATTACAATCTACTCACGCGTAACTTCTAAAAAGATCGATAGTTGTAGGCATTACATTAGATCCGGTGCAGTGTAAGTTCAAGAAAATTGTAAAATCTATGATGTCCACTGGGCAGCCTGTTGGTTCGATTATGGATGGTTCCAAAGTACACTTGGCAGCCGACTTTTATGGCTTTGCAGCCGTAATGCTGTGCGAAGCGAAGCGTAGGTCCTTTATATTCAATCAAAGTCGAGATTTTGTCTGTCCCGTCGGCCACGGTACCGGAAATATTGCGTAATAAATAACACAATAAATGAATAAGAATAAATAAATAAGTAAACAAATAATATAAACACGCAACTAGATGGCGCGTCCTCTATATTCCAGTTTACTGGATATTATGTCTGTCCCGTCGGTCACGGCACGGAAGTACTGCGTAATAAATAATAGAATGAATAAATAATAATAAAATTGAAGACATAGCTTTCTCTTTCGCGGTCCTCCAAGCGATCAAAACCAAAAAAGCGATCGTACAGAGAAGGACAGAGCTTGCTAGAATGAGCGTTTGGATTTATTTGTTCTGAGCCTTGTCTGTTCTTCGTGTGATAAAGGTCAGCAATGCTTTGGTTCTTGGGATGATATAAAATAATGTATGGTATCTGCCATTGCCAGGTTGCACAAACAGTCTTGACCACGGTCCACAAATCCATAGTTTATTTCTATGAACTATGTGCACATTTACAGCTCGCTTCGGTCCACCAGTGCCCGCAAACAGCGAGTGCACTTACCTAGTTACTGGACGACGGACGTTCTGTCCAAACAAGTGACCCGATCGCACAGCTGATCTGGAACAGGATCTCTTGCGTCTGCACTGTATTGTTTCTTGTGTGCCTGCCTGAACAGTACAGAGCGCAAGAAATGTGTTTTCTCCGGAAAGCGTAAAAGGACAATTTGCGGCTTTAAAAAGCGCAGATTGGTCCAATTTGATTTTTAGACGTTTGAATTATTACACCAAGCAATCGCGGTCGTTCAGAACCAAAATGGCCCGTATATGTCAGCCGGTTACGAAGTTATAACGATTTGAATATTTTGAAAAATTCGTACAGATTTTAAAAAAATGACTTGTTAGTTTTTTTTGACGTCAGAATGTTTGTTATCCAAATACGCATCTAATGATCCAATTGCCTTGCAAATTGGACCAAAACTGGCTTTTTCATACCCACATTTGTGTTTATACTTTTTGCCGAGATAGCGAGTCAACCCGTAGCTGCCCGCACAAACCGTTTTTTCGCAGTTTTAGAGCAATCGTTTCTTTATAAGAGTAAACACAAGAGTATTTTATACCCTGTACGTCAACAACAGAAAACGTTCCGGCGCGAAAGGTCCGAAATGGGAGGATACTAGCCTTAAAGCTGGAGAGCTTTTGAATTCTGCTGTCAGTGGTCGAAGGTTAAAAAAGACGTAGAGACGTGAATTTCATAGAATTACAGCAGACTTACGCAGCAAAAATCATAGCTTAACAACAAATGTCGTCAGTGAGACTTAGATCGTTATAGCGCTTTATTGGTTCACCCAAAATGTCGTAGTAATATCCACATAAACAATCCATTCAGATAAAAAACTTCATTCCAATCAGCACGACAGGGTGCTGCTCGTTCTCAACTGAGGATTACCACGCATAATCTCTAGGCTTTATGACGAGGACGTCTTCCGGTGCAGAGGACGCTCGTGTGCGCGTTGCCCGTGCACGGATGCACGGTGCCGGGGCATTTCGTTCTGCAGTGCAACAGCACTCAGCGCAGCCATTTTGGCCGGTCCACGGCTCATTGATGTTCTACCCTGTCACGGTGTACTAGATATTTTGTGGCACTCTCTGTTTTCCTCGAGGGTTTTCCCCTCGAGAGTGTTGTGTTAGCTCAGCAATAAAGATTTTTGCATCGCGTGCTGTTGTTTCCGTCATACGACATAGCCCACGTACACAGGGCATCTGTCGTCCACATTCCCCTTTGGTTTTCCCTCGACGGACCCATCCGGGTTCGTCACATGGTTGCTCCATTCGGCGTTCCCAGCCATCCACATTCACCGACAACATCAGCCACCGAACGAGGAAGGCCGGATAAAGTCAGCAGGTAGCAAAACCTAGAAGAGACGGATCCGCTCACCACCCAGAGCGTGTATCCTCTTTCCAGGTCGAGCTATCCATTTCAGCTGGATCATTCGGCCATAAGGACCATCCCCAGCATTTCCAGACGGACCGGAGAGAGATTCGGGACTGTCTAGATTCGCGGCTGTATCAGCTTAGCACCGAAAACAGTCGGGAACCCATACCGCATCGCGCTCACAGCGAAAGTTCCTCAGCAGTTTTTCATCACCCGGGGACCTGCAGCATTATCTGCTCATCACCCAGATGAGCGGAAAAGCAGGGAGAACACCTGGAGAAGTCGGCAGACTGGGCAGTTACCCGTCCAGTTTGACAGGGAGACCAACAAGGAAAGAGGCGCCCGTACCAACACCCACGCCGCCCAGCATACGCCCGTGGCCAGGGCGCCCTAGCACACCTGCTCCCAACCGGATTTGAATTCCTCCAACTCCAGTGGACGCAGTATTGTGTTTTCTAGGTGCCTTAGCAGAGACGCGGGCTGGGATACTAGTCGGACGCCTACCAGATTCGACGGGCGCCAGTGTGTTACACTGTACCAAGAGGGCAAACCTCTGCCCAAATTTCGTCCTGTGCTCAAGCGCTCATGGTCGGACGACAAAACCGACAGAACCAGTAGCATTCCAGTGATTTGTAGAGTACCACCCCGCTCCATTTCCCGTGAGAAAGTTAACGGGATGACGGAAACAGGAGCCTGAACGTGGAGAACGACGGGCGTTTTTGTGTCCAAACAGAAGAGACCCCTGGCGGTTTATTCCCCTGGCCCCAAGCGAGTAAGCATCGGACACGAAAGCCGATAGCACCAACAGCTTCCCCGTGAACTTTGGAGTAACACCCAGCTCGATTCCACGCGGAGAGTTCAGAGGACCGGGAGGACGGACGAGGCAAAGAACGCGGCCACACAGCGGGTTACTGTCAGAAACGGGCAAACCGCTGCCCGTTTTTCTAAGTTTTAATGGTGATTCGGAGCGGATCGAGCAGATCTGCGTCCCGAAAGAGCGGACCTCTGCCCGATTTTGTAATTTCGAAGTGGGAAACAGGAATTTTTGTCAGAAAAACAGGGCAAATCTCTCGCCGTTTATTCCGCATCCGTGACGTCACGAGCAGTTAGAGAAATACTGAAGAAAAGTGCCTTGTGCAAACCGCAAACTGCTGACTCATCGGATTCTGGCAGGCGCTGACTGCGTGACAGGGTCGGCTGCACGTTAATGCGAAGTCAACCACCTACAGGTAAACAGCTGACGTCTTCAGTTGGTCGGGCTGCGCGCAGACACGTGACACTTTTAAATTTCTGCTCGCGACCCGTGCCTAGTAGAAAAGTGCTAATTTTTCGCTGCAAACGCAGTCGATTCAAGTAATCGAAAGTTGCCGGGCAAAAGCAGGCATTTTCGTTTTGAAAAATTTACGCGCTTATTCAGCCCGTTTTCAAAACCGTTAGCAGTACCTACTTCTAGCCGGTTGGTGAAACCTAAAGCCACCGCTGGAAGAAGTTGTTCTTGCTGACAGCGTTCCTGTGGTTCCGGTAGAGACCAGTGACCAAGAAAACGCAGAGATGGAATCCTGTAAAGGATTCTTCTATAAATTGTCCGCGATTCTCCCGATTAACTTCGATGCGGTGGAGCGATATTTAACGCAAATTGACCCGACCTCGTAAACACTGCGGCGGGACGGGATGGAGAAACCAGATGATACAGAACCTAGAAACCCTTCGGGGATCCCAAAGCGGAACCGACACGCCTTCTTGGACCGCACGGCACCAGACCTGGGACTGTGTTTGGTCGACGCAGGGCGCAGTTGAATACGCAGCATCCCTGCATTATGCTGTGTATCAGGTGGAGATCTCCAAGGTGCAACCCACGTCATCTCGTAGACTACCCAACACTCCGGAAAAGTCCGATGTGACGTTGGAAAGTGCCAAGGAATTGGAAGTCACCATTACGGGAAGTTCGCGGACATACGCACCGAAGCGAACCACCCCTCGTGTGCGCTGCATATCTCCAGCGGCTCGAGAGTGAAGTGGTCTTCACCAACAATACGTCCGGGACGGATAGGATTCTCGCCCATTGCAGAGGCTCAGGCATGTTTCGGCGAGTCATCAAAGGCAAGGACCAGGACCAACCATCCAGAAAGTGCAGAAGTACCGCACCAACGGGAGCCTATACAGGTGTCGGCGTTACCGGAGGAACCGGAAATCCCAGAGCTAGTAGCCGTGTGAGGTGGAAGTCATCCACCTGTGGCATTTTAAATGGCCACACCCGCTTCGCGGGAAACCTTAAAGGACCCAACGTGCGGCGAGATTCTAGTGGAACTGCCCGACCGGGAAGTGACCACCCAATCTCGGGATGTCCCCAGCATAGGCCCAGGGATCCTGGAAGTCACCGGGAAGTACATTGAGGGGTCGGGAGTGGCCTGCGCAACACCCCGCACACCTTTCAACACATCACCGGAAATGGACTCTCAGACACGGGAGGTCCACAACATCAGCCCTCAGGACCTGGAAGTTGCTCTAGTGGAGGCGCAGAGGTCGGAAGTAGTCAGTGCAACACTCCCCACTCCGTTCGACACTCTAACCGGAAGTGTACTACCTCCAGTCTCCTGCAGCAACCCTCTGGTGTATAAGGAAGGAACCGGAAGTGGTGGAGCAGGTCCTAGCTACAGTTTTGGCCACATCGAGGGACTTTTCACTCGCCGGACAGTACAGACAACTCTGCCAGTGGATTACGGGAGCACAACGGACGGTGAATCGGATTCGGAAAATCTTGTTTCGAAACGAAAGAAGCCGAAGAGCTCTTCCTTCGGGGTAGACCAAAAACACTTCACCACGGGTTCCATCGGGAAGCCAGTGGAGGTGTTGTGTGGTCGTCAGGAGAACTTTGGGACCTGAAGCGTAAGCCTGTCACGATTCCACAACCGGACGTGTGCGCCTTCATGGTGTTGGGGTCGAATGACGTTATGACCCATTTAACCGGAAGTGTAGCATTCGTCCAGTCCAGAACAACACCACGACCACCGGTAGCCATCCCACGTCACAAAACATCGCAGCTCACCACAGTGCTGCAGCACCAGAGCCGACGGCAGCATCACCTCGTCAACACCCCGATGAGACTGGTGTTCCCTGTGCGACTGGGAGCTATGTGGAACCGACAGCGGCATTTACCACTCGGGTGTACAGTTTTGCTGACATTGAGCGCGCCTTCGGGGATGGACGCCGGGCTCGTGAGGAAGAGATGCGGGAAGTCCTGGGAGAAACACTGCGTGTAGTGGATCGAAACTCCATGCAAAACCACGCTGCTGATTCCAATGTGCCGAATCGGGAACATCCTCCTGACACACGTCAACATGCCGCACATATGGGAAAATCGAACCAGAATCATGGATGGCCAATGATGGTTCACGGGGCTCCGCAACAGCAGGTGCCACCGATGATACCTCAAGCACCCATATACTATCCTGTACCACAGGCATATCCGATGGCAGAACCCATTAACTTTCAACCCCTTGCGCAGGCTATCCTGACATCACGACCGCGGGCGGACAAAATCAAAACACCGAGGTATTCCGGCTCGAAGGATGGGATCGGTAGCCTTTTGCTGAAGTACGAAATGGCCGCCGAGGCGAATGGTTGGACCGATAAGCGGAAGTGCGCCGAGCTTGCTACTGCATTAGGGGACGAGGCAGAGGCATGCTACAATTCCGTTTTCGACTCCACCCAGAAACCGGCTACCTACGAGAAATGGAAGGCCAGGTTAAAGTTAAGTTTCGAAGACCTGCGACGCAAAACCGATGCGGCGCTCGAGCTGTCCATCCGCGTATATCAGACTGAATCGGAAACCGTCGACCAGTACTACTGGGCGATGCAGACCTTGCATGACCGATCTGGATCGATACTTTCTGCCGACATTTTTGCCCGATACTTGGTTCGTGGACTACAGACACACAAGAAGCTATACGAGTACATAATGCTCAAGGAATCAGTGTCAGGGGAAAACTTCCTGGCCAAGCTGCATACGCTGGCATCCTTCAAGCCGGAGCTCAATGCAACGGGAAGTCGAGCATCAGTGACTTCCAGCCCAGTGGCACAGTACGTTCGGGTGGTTGGTGAGCTAACTATTGCGACGCAATACCGCGCGTACGCAGTGGCCAGCCAGGGAACCGTACAGTATGTCCAGCAAGCTTCAGAGAGTTCCCAGTTACCATCCGCACCGAGACCTGTGGCGCAACCCAGGCTGAGTCAACTGAACCCTGTGGAGTACCAGCATTCTCCGATACCGAACCAAGGTCCTCGCAGTCCCTGAGTCAGGAAGGAGAAACGGGAGAACGTCGCAAAGCGCGCCGAGCCAAATGGTGCAGCTTTTGCGGCAAGGCCGGACACACTGGCCAGGATTGCTGGTACGCACAGCTTCCAAAGAGTAAAAGCCCGCAACAAACCGGAAACCAACAATGGGCTGGGTACCAGCAGGCATATCGGCCTGTTTCCCAAACACCACAAGAAGGTCTCCAGATGAACCAGTGGCAGCAACAACCACAACAACCGCAACAACAACAACTGGCACCGCAATTCCCAATGATAGCGTCGCAGCCCTACATCAACATGGCATATGAACAACCGATGAACGGTGTCCAACAGTCCTATGTCCCGATGCCGATACAGCAGCAGAACGGGACGATGCCGGTGTATCTGTCACCGCCGCTACATCCGATGTATCAGGAATGGCCGGCGACTGCGACACAGGGACAGCGTCAGACCATAAGATACCAGATACCACTGGCGGAGTCCGGGACTGACACGGAATCAGGCTCAAGTCGGAAAGAATCCCGACCATGCACGTGCAAGGAAGAGAGAAGGAATACAGAGAGACATCAACGAAACTCCCACGGGCAGTGAGCGGCGGCTACACTGAACCCGTCCCACCAAAACCGCACACCCTCCAGATTCTCCAGAGACGAAGAAGATGAAGGAACCAAAGCTTCCAATACCCGAGAAGACTTTGAAGTCACTTCTCAGGCCAACTACTGAGGTCCCGAACGCGGTGAAGTGTCAACACCCCGACATGTACCCGACGTACATCCATCCCAAGACAGCTCGATACATGGATAAGAACTACAAGCCGCCGAGAAAAACGGCAGAAGAAAAAGCGGCCGTTACGCGCCTTGCGGTCATTAATGACAACATATGTCCGACGCTACTCCCGTTACGTATTTAACCAAGTGCCATGTCGATCCAACTGGATGGACCTGAACCGATCATCCTTAAGGCACTAACCCATGGTGTCACAATTAATAAGGAGATCAAGACCACAGCGATGATCGACACGGGAGCAGAGACGTCTCTTATCTCGCAGCGATTCTGCCGGACGAACGTGATTCCTACCAAGCCACTTCAGAAACCTTTGAAGGTCCGAGGGGTTGGAGGAGCATGTCAGTTCGCAGTAACGCACTTCGCCGACGTCAATGTGAAATTGAAAGGCATCAGCACTCGCCACAAGATGTACGTCAAGCCAACAAAGGACGACCTCGCAGTCCTTCTGGGAAGTGATTTCCTCGGTCGGAAACTGTTCACCGTCACGGGAGGAAAACGTAGGGGGTTACGTAATCTACCGGAAGTGAAAGGAGCCAGTACAACTGAGCTAACAGGCGCCAACACCACGGCGCCGGAAGCAAAAGTGATGCAAGTTCAGGCTGCAGACATTAAGCCAGCTTCACACATACCGATTACGGAAGAACCAGAGAACTTGGATGCAATTCAGACGTACATAAAGAAACGCAACGATATTCTAACCGACGCGTGGGCAACGACAAGGTTATTGCGTGCACCACAGTCTATGGACTCACAGCCGTGTTCGACCTATACCTGGAAGGTCTCCGGAAGTTGTTCTCGTACATCCGTGACACCAACACACAAGGATTGGCGAAGATAGCCTACGACTTGGACATCGGCGGTCTCCAGCATGCCCAGGCATTGAAGGCCAGCATGAATGAACAGCGTAAAGAAAACGTTATATTCATGAAAGGAGTGAAAGTCAAACGCAAGGAGCTGCTTTAGTACCACGTCGTGGCGAATCTCCCATCACCCACCCTGCTACTGCATACAGTGCAACGAATGCAGGAGGAATGCGTTCGAGATCCGATTCGCTTCAAAACAGAAGTACGAAACGACAGACTAGACTGAGAAGAAATGTACAACACACGAGCCTTCCGCGTGGATGACGAAACTAGGAAGGCACATCAAAAGATCGCAGACCAGTTTTCCAAGGAATTTATCCAACGATCGTTAGCCACACCTGTCAAGACGCTTGATTTGACGGTAGACAATACCCCGTCTATCTCGGATTACAAGATGATGGCAGAGTTGGGGGCAAAGCTACAGGAGAATCGGCAAAAGACCGCCAAAATCCCAACACAGCCCACAAAGCGAACGGTAGCGAAAGATGCCATGCGCTGGTTCGAGACGGGCAACAACCCGTCCGATCACGGAGTCAACGATTTGGGGGCGGAAGTCAGACAAGTATCCTGGAAGCGGAAGAAAGATCCCGCTCTCCGGAAGAAGAAGCTGAAGCCTAAGTCATCGGGCGAGAGTCAGCAGTCGGAAGAGGACATATGTCTTAACCAGTGCGACAGTCCAGATTCAAGTATTGACAGCGAAGATGGCGCATGGATCAACAGGATCAGTATAGTGACCGAAGAGGAAGCCCGATCAGCTCCCGGCACAAACTGACCGAGGTCTACGCCACGAACCGCTTCGTCCTAAACCCAAACGAATGCCCTTGGGTCGAGGTGGGTACCACCCAGCTTCCCAACTAACCGGAAGCGCAGTACATGTGCTCACCCAATCCGGCATTGTACTCTGCGTTGAGACTGATTCCTGTGGAAGGTCTCGTCATCCCTGAACAAGGGAATGCTGAAGTAATGGTCAGCAACTACGGTAACCAACGCCGTATCATCAAACGTGCTGCCATCGTGGGTATCTTGGAGACGGAAATGCCTGCCTACGTACCTACGAGGAGATGGAAATGCCTGTGATAGCATCGGCGGAGGTCGGCCGAGGAAAAAGCGGAATTCGAAGAGTTTACAAGCGAATCAACGTCAACCAAGAACTGACGGATGCGCAAAAAGCGCAGGTTCACGCTCTCTCCTGGAAATATCCTGCGATGGTTACTACGTCATTACGGCCATATGGTCAAGTAACCGCCGCGCTGCATCACCTTGATACGGGTGATTCTCTCCCAATTAATTGCGCTCCCGCGAGAACATCGTGGAGAGGACGCCTGCTCATTAACCAACATGTGCAGGAGATGTTAGAGAAAGGAGTTATCTGGTACAGTAACTCACCATGGAGCTTTTTCGTCGTACTGGCGCACAAGCATAATCAGACAACTCGATTCTGTGTCAACTACATTAAGTTGAACTCCGTCACGAATAAGAACTAATACCGTTGCCGCACCCAGATGAGCTCCTGGACGAAGTGGCAGGTGACGCGTACTTCGCGGGACTGGATTGCTTCTCCGGGTTCTGGCAAATCTTGATGCACCCCGATTGCGTAGAGAAGACCGCAATCGCCATCTAAGACGGACTCTACGAGTTCCTCCGCATGCCTTTCGGTGTCACGAATTGCCCTGCAACCTTCCAAGAAGCAGCGGATGAGATAATGCGAAATGTACGAAAAAAATACTTAATGGCGAAAGCAAAGGCATATATCGACGACATCATGGTCCATGGAAAGACCTGATAAGAATTCATACACAACCTGGGACCAGTGTATCTGCGAGGCTGGATTCACAGTCAAGCCCAGCAAATGCTACTTCGGCATGACGGAACTGAAGTTTCTAGGCCACATCGTTTCCGCCCAAGGCATCCGGACAGGTCCCGCAAAGATTGAAGCGATTACTCTCTTTTCACTACCCCGGACTGAGAGGCAGTTGCTCTCTTTGCTGAGAGTCTGTAACTACTACCGGAAATTCATCAAGGGATTCGCCCAAATTTCCAACAAGCTATTCAAGTTGCTGCGGAACGAGGCCGGTGTTGCACGAGACTGGACTCACATCCACACCGCACAGTTCAAGGCTTAAAGAAAGCCATGTGTTAGCACCAGTTTTGGCCAAATTCGACACAAACAAGCCGACAGTCATCGAGTGCGACGCGAGCACTTATGGCATTGGAGCTGTCCTCAGTCAAGACGGACACCCGATTGCCTATGCATCCAGGCTCCTGACACCTGCGGAAACGCGGTACGCGATCACCGAGTTTGAGTGCATGGCTGTTGTGTATGAGGTCCATCAGTTCCGACACTACATCGACACAGCGAATTCATCGTCAAAACTGATCACCAGGCACTCACCAACCTGCCTCGCTCAACATCCAACGCGAAAGTGACCAATCCACGGTTAACCCGTTGGGCGATTGCGCTGGGAAGATACAATATGAAGATCGTCTATCGTCCAGGGAAGTTCTGAGACAACGCAGATGCCTTGAGTCGTAACTCGGTCCATGCCACCGGTGATGACGATCTGGACAACGTACCGCAGTTCGACGACTACAAGTTCGGTACGCCTACGATTTGCGTCACCACGCTCACCGACCCCGAGTTGCGTGAGGAAGAAGAGGACAACATTACCTTCTTGGCGAATGAACAACTGCGGGATCCTTTGATTGTCCACATTAAAAGCCAGCTAGCTAAGACCAGCAATACTGGCGAAATCGTGTAGAAGTACTGAGAGCACTACGCGGTGTACGATGACATCCTGTACCGTGTCACCGAGAAGGATGAAACTGAATGTAGGAAGCACGTCGCTCCAAAACACATGCGAGCGGACATCATACGTACCTTCCATAACGCACCAACTGCTGCCGATTTAGGACGACTTAAGACGGTCAGTGCCATTAAGTTACGCTACTACTGGAACAGTATGAACGGGGACATTCATCGATACCTCGACCAGTGTCCAGAATTTCAGTTCCGGATGATTCCTCGAACCGCAACACCCGGCAAGTTACTGAGGATTGGGATCGGTGAACCGTTCACGCGCCTTCAGCTGGATCTCAGGGGGCCGATCAAGACCGCATCCGGACGTGGACCCAAGTACATCGCAGTAGCAGTGGAATACCTGTCAAAGTTCGTCGTCGCGGAACCGCTGACAACATGTTCAGCACAGGAGGTTGCATGTTTGCTGATTTACAGAGTCATCCTGCCATACGGTGCTCCACATATTCTACAAACCGACAACGGAACACATTTCAAGAACGAACGCACTGATGAAGAAAGTTTCAGAATGCTTCGGCATCAACCATGTATTCGGTTCGCCTTACCACCCTAAGGGAACTGAACTGGTTGGGCGACAGATGCAGTCCATCGCCGATTCACTGGCGGCCTGGTTCCCGAAGGGAAGCAAGGAGGATTGGGACAAGATTCTCCCACACGTGGTTGCATCACGAAACCGCGTTCTGCGCCAGACAACTAGATCCTCACCGTACTACATGCCGCACGGACGGGAACAAGTGTTGTGGGTCGACACACTCATGAGGACGAATCTTTCACTCAATCATCCCACGGTCAAAGACTACGTGGATTACCTCCAGCACTTCACCAAGCGTGGTCAAGAAATCGCGAAGACACGGATCGAAGAAGATTTCGAGAAGCACGCCGAGCGCTACAACAAGAAGAAGGCAAAACCTAGCTTTCAGTGTGGCTACACAGTACTCGTGCGTGTGGAACAGAAACCGACAGACGACAGCTTCGAGGAACAGTACGAAGGACCATTCAAGGTAGTGAACTTCCCCGGCCCGAACAAAGTGCTGATCAAGCGCGACGACTTGTCTAACAAGACAAAAGTTGTCTCTGTCGACCGTGTCAAGAAGACCGTAGATCGCGACGTTACCATTGCACCACCGGTCACCAAGGCTTTCCAACGTGAACGATGGGATCCGAACCAATTTAGCCGGATATATTATAATAATAATAATGTATTATGTTCTACGTATTGTGTTGTACTATTTTAATTGAAAACAACTTCATACACCATACATGACGCGAAATTACGCAGACGTATAAGAAATGAAATCAGTTAACAAATGGCCCCTGTCGGGGCCGAATCACTGAAAAAACGTCGTCCGAATCAGCAAAAGGCGGTGCGGTGCCCAGAATGGCCATGACTATCGCATCGTTCTACTACTAGTAATTATTGTTTGTCTGTTATTACGTGCGTATTGGTGTAGGTAAATTACGCACAGTTGCTGTATGTAAATTATGTCTTCAGATGTGTCCGAACTCCGAACTCGTGTGCGAACTACGGAGCAGCTGTACTGTAGGCAGATCACGGATCACGGGATAGGGAACCCTTGCCCCAGATGCTTCTGTAGCAGGGGTAAATCATATTAACGTGATTGAATCACTGTGTTAGCACAAACCCGTCTTCGCAGAGCCACGCTTTTTGTGCCTTGAAATCTGACAAAACTGAAAAATCCCGTTCGTTTTATCCTGAATCAATCTTGTCCACCGTTGGGTCAGATTGACTCAGGATAGAACGAACGGGTAGTGGTTCAGTTTTGTCAGATTTCAAGGAACAAGAAGCGTGGCGTTATGAAGACGGGTTTGTGCTAACACAGTGATTTCCCCCATGTTAATCGACCAAAGCGGAGCGAAGGTCCTCTATACTCAGGTCAAAATGAGTCAGATGAGCTCCGCTATCGATAGTTTGCCCGGAGCTCAAAATAGTAACCGCCACCTAGGCGGGCGATGTCTATGGCCTGCCGGATATCGGTGTCGCTCTTTTGGTGGTGAAAATTTTACCAATTGTTCAGCGCATAAAAATAGCCCGTCGCTTCGCTCCGGGCAAATTAATACTAATAAATTAACAGCAACAAATTATTAGTAACATACTCCACTAAGAAACTATGCATAACTAGTAGTAAATTATCCATAAATTATTAATAATAAATCTAATAGAAATAAATTATTCGTCGGTTCGGTCAACCAGTGCACGCAGTCAGCGAGTGCACTTTCTTTGTATGATTTACCCCTGCTGCAAAAGCATTGAGGGCAAGGTTCCATATCCCGTGATCCGTAAAAAATGTGCCATATGCTACGGTCTGTCTCGCAGTACTGCACTCTACTCATTTAAGCCTAATTGGTCTAATTATTACTATAGCTGTTGCTATGACGCAGGTTAATAATATACGGCCGACAGCCCGTCAGCGGCGACAGTAGGGTACACGTACCCTGCACCCGGCCGACAGCCCGTCAGCGGCGACAGTAGGGTACATGTACCTCGCACACGAACAGTCTATGCTGACCAGTGCATGCCCAAGAAGCCCGACATAGTCAATAAGTACCCGTACGCCGGATAGCGTAGGGATAAACATGCTTGCGCAGAAGTTTACGCAGGGGTGGCACATCGATAGTTTTACCGGGACCATTCAAGGTGGTTGACTTCCCTGGCCCGAACAAAGTGATGATTAAGCGCGATGACTCGTCCAACAAGATGAAAGTTGTGTCTGTCGACCGTGTCAAGAAGACCGTGAATCGTGACACCACTATCGCACCACCGATCACCAAGACCTTCCAACGGGAACGATGGGACCCGGATGGTGAAGAGAAGAAGCATTTACGACTGCTTCGCGAGCTACCAGACGTCGTGGTCGATGTCTCAGCTGGCACCACCCTGCCACATGAAGGCGACATCCCAGACATTGTCCGACCATCTAAGATGCAACTAGCAAAAGCGCTTAAGAAACCGCGTGATCCTCCAGAAAGCGACGAGAACATCATAACCGCGGATAACATCAACAACACGCGTAGAGCTGCAACAAAATCTCTGAAAGTTTTCACACCAAAAGAACAGCTACTTCGATGTGTGCCATAGCCCGAACAGTGTAAGCTGCTTGCCCTTACCTCGAACACCGCCTGGCTAGGCAGTCTGCAGAACGGCACAGGCTAATGAGAGTGCACACCAAGGGGGGTGTTCGGGGTAAGGGCGAGCAAATTACACTGTTCGGGCTATGGCACACATCGAAGTACGACAGTTGCACGTTAAGGAAGAAGAGCTGAAATGGCTCATCCAGAAGGTTAAGATCAAAAAGGCTAAGCGCGACGATAAGCGCAAGGCGGCGGAATCTCACGTGTTCACCAGGGAACCCGAAGGAGAGAATGCACGAGTTAAGGGAAAATCGTTCTCCATAGGATTCAGACCCCTTTCCTTGAGTCCACTGAATCCTATCAGCGCAGAGCTTCCCATTGCCGGGAAATATGAATAGGGTACTTCGTCAAGTAGCTTGCAGCTGTAGCTTGAATCGTGCTGCATCCCTGTGAATCAATCCTACGGCATATCACCGCATCATGCTGTGTCTCAATGAACCCTGCCGTATCCCAATGAATCCTACGGTATCCCAGTGAATGCTGCGGTATCACAATGAATCCTACGGTATCCCAGTGAATCCTACTATATCCCAGTGAATCCTACGGTATCACAATGAATCCTACGGTATCCTAGTGAATCCTGCCGTATCTCATTGAACCCTACGGCATCTCAGTGAACCCTACGGTATTCCAGTGAATCTTACAGAATCCATGGGAATCGTACTACTTTTTTGTTTTTTCTGGTGTTCCACCGAATCTTCTGACGTCTTGTTTACGCCTCATGGCTGAACAGCACGTTCGAGTTTTTCGCCCGTTTAATCCCTTAATCCTTTCGT
>JAQGAU010000868.1:0-23074 GCA_034698045.1 Paramacrobiotus richtersi | reverse complement strand
GGTATTCGACGCACGGCATCGCTAGCATTTCCGGCCTATTTGGCTTCGGCGTATTCCGTGTCCCAGCTCGTCTGCCAGATCTTTTCTGCAGCCTCGCAGATCTTGACTGCCCCTATCGTGAAAACCTGGACCGAAAGTACCCGATGTGAAGCCCCTGAGGAGTCCATTCGCCGCTACCAGTTCGCGTGGGATAGGCCGATGATTGACCACACTGTCTCCACGCTGCGCCTGTCTACAATTGGTAATGTCAGAGCCCGTGCAGTCATGACGGCAGCTTTGCAGCGAGATTCCGGTGCGTGGATTAATGCTCTACCAGCACCTAGCCTTGGTACGTACTTGCGGGATGAAGAAGTGAGAATTGGTATCGGCCTCCGTCTGGGGTTACCGATCGTCGAAGCACATGATTGCGTTAACTGTGGTTCGCGTGTTGAGTCCAACGGTCACCACGGTTTGTCGTGTAGCAGTAGTAAAGGAAGATGGAGCCGACACACTGAGCTGAATAACATAATGCAGAGGTCGCTGACGAGCGCAGGTTATCCGTGCCAGAGGGAACCCCCAGGATTGTCCACCGTCGACGGAAAGAGGCCAGATGGCTTGACTCTAATTCCCGTTCGGCAGGGAAAAGCCGTTGTATGGGACGCCACATGTTCGGATACAGTTGCTGACATCAACGGCAGCGCTAGAGCGGCCGGGCATGCTGCGCAGCTCGCCGAGAATAAGAAGCGTCGCATTTACGCATTCGTGGAAGAACGCGGTTACTTGTTCTGTCCGTTGGCGGTGGAAACGTTTGGAACGCTGGGTTCCGCTTTTATGGAACTTATTCAATTTGCCGGCCGTAAGATTCGGGAGTTAACGGGAGAGCCCAGGTCGACCGCCTTCATTAAGCATCGCGTTAGTTTAGCTGTTGTTAAGGGAAATGCCGCATCCGTTTTGGGCACACTTCCCGCACGTTCTATTGTGTCAGATAACGATTTTGGTTGTTTCTTTAATGTTTAACTTTGAGTTTTTAGCAGTGTCCATGCGCAGGCTCTCTCTGTCGTTGCGGCTGTTGCCAATAAAAATGTAAAAAGTACATCAAAACAAAACGTACGAAGTACCTGCGAAAACTCCTGTCGAGCGGGGTAATGCTGAGGTTGGTGTATAAATTCTGGTGGAATGTAGTTTGGTACAGCTGGTAGAAAGAAGTACTGCGGCTGATCATATAACGGTTCCTGTTGATTAGATGTTTGGCTACAGCTGAAATGGGCCACTGGAAAGAGCAACATAAAATTTTGTAACTTATGTTTGTGGTGCAGTATGATTTACCAGTCATTAATTACATAATATATTATTTGAAGGCTTTATGTAAATTCGTAATTAATCCAAAAAGCTTCTAGCGGCAGTGTGCCCAATGTTCATACGTATACGGTACTGTAGACCTTATCGGTACAATGCAAACGTTTTTTTACACTTGCATCTTCCTGTACTGCTAGTCATACTACAAGTCCAGAATCCGTGATATGATCATATACAGGACCAAAGTATTTATTATACGTGCAGACTAAATATTTAACAATATAACGGACTGGCCATTTAGTGCTTCTTGATCCGCATATGTACGTACATATTTTCAGCTAGTCTAGATCTTTTACAACAATTATGTTATAATTATATGGATAAATCGCCAAACGTAAACTGGTAAATTAGCCAGTATCCAGAATACCTACGGCCGCGGTATGCTACAAGTCTTAAAGTGACGATGTTTCAAGTCTTCACCGCCGAATCCCCGGTATACCGGAAATCTCAATAAAAATTTCAGAAATTGTTAAACCACAGCGTTCTACAGAATACAGAATATTTTAGATTATAAGTACTATCGGAAGTACGCATCGATAGTTCGCAGTACTATCGGAAGTTCTTATTCTTTGCAAATATATGACATGCTGCACGTATAGAATATGCCGGACTTCCTTTCTGCAGCATATAAAAATTGACCTTGACACGTACAGTATGTAGTACTCACTTGCAAGGAGATTTACTAATCCCGCTAAGAACCGCATCGTAATTATTAACGACCAGAATATAAATGGTGAAATTACTTCCAAAGACAAAGCCTTAGCGGCACGCGGTAGTGATTAACGTTTATTCGGCCTGGACTTCCGGCACCAAATTCAGACAGTACAGCACAAAAGGCCGGTTACAAAAATTAATGGAAGATTAAAATGTTGTGCCGCGTATTGTTAGTTATCGGTAACACAGTAAAAACTTTGATATAGACATCTACGTTTCTGTACTCATGTCCTGTTAAATTATTTTAATCTTCGATCGACGTCTTGGTTGGATTCTTTAATCTGATCTCTGCACACTTTTTTATTGCTTATGCTACGCGAACGAGCCTGGACTTTCTGAAGTGATCTTTGTAGCGTAAATATGCATGCAGGCAAATTTTTTTATACATACGCCTTGAGAATTATAGTGCGCTGGTACGTATATACGACGGTTTAGGGGCAAATATATAAGTATTCAAAGAGCGTCCAGATCTAGATAACCAACCATAGAAATGAAACTGACGAGCGTTAAAATACGAGAGCTATACAACAGAAATAATTTATCGTACAACGTAAGTGAACCCAAGTATCTATCTTTCCAAGCATCAGGAATTACACACAATCAACAACGGGAAACCTGCGTATAATCTGATAGCCATTAATTGTCAGATGCTTGATAAATGCAAAATTTGTTTTTCCCCAATGTTTGAAATGATCTGATCGGCGAAGCATCCGGCAGTCAAGAAGGGAAGTTCTCGGCACTGAATTCTATCGCAGTTACGCCAATGAAATACTTGTACAAGAGTTCAGGCGGTACACTGAAATTTCATAAGCCCACACAATATTCTCCCGCTTATTTATAAAAAATAGTTATGTGTGCTGGCGCGTCCAGCCGGTTTTCTAAAGAAGTTCGAACAAATTTCCTCTTACAACGAGCATGACCCGAGGTATGCCTGCTCGAGGCTTACTAGTATTTTACTGATCCTGTACAAATCAAGTACGAGATAACATCAATAACAACAATATCAATCGCATACAACACCAACTTTATGTAGTTATAAGTAAGACTTTGTGTCACATATGACCAGTAAGAGCACCTCTTCATAGCTGAATAAAACTGACGACAAGTTCTGCTCTTATTGTGTTGGAAAAATATTGTCTGTTTTTTGAGCTTTGAAATCGAGTAACCACATATATAGCATTCAGATGTGTATAATAATACGCTGTATGTCTGTTAAAACCCCACCTAATACGAACAATTATCTCCACCGTTGCGATCGTCGATATTTCTGCCAAGACGTTTCGTGTTTTCATTACTGACTTATGACCGGTTTTTTATTTATCCATCCATTTAGCAGGTATTAACATAGCACATAAACCGAGCGTTGCTAACTCTCACCCCTGTCAGAAATATTGTTATGCAACGCAACTGGCGCGCTATTCAAAAAATGAATATCACTAAATATTACACTTGTAACACATCATGTGTTGTCTAATTATAAGCTGTCTCTATATATGGTTTAGCCGGGTTTAAGGTGCGTTCAGCGGATGCTTGAAATCTTTTCCTGTTAAGGTTTTTTATTGCTCATCACTTATAACCGTGACTACATTATGGAAACCCGATTCAAACTGTATTACTTCGATGCCCGAGCGAGAGGAGAGCTAATTCGATTGATCTTTCATGCTGCCGGAGAACGTTTTGAGGATAACAGAGTTTATCAAGGGATGTGGGAAAAGTTAAAACCTAGTACGGATCGGTAATTGTCTAACTATATGTCAGTATTCAGATAATGTGTTATACGGTACAAATCAGATTATGATGAGCACTGGAAATTGCAAAATTTTACACCTAATATGGAAATGACTGTAATTGTAATAAGTACTCGTACCGGTAGTTTGATGGCTGAATCACGGAAAACTTATATTAGCAGGCAATACTTTTCTATCCTTTTTTTCATGGGATAATAAATGACTCTTCTGACCTCCGAACCCTGTATTTGTTTCCCCCCTTCAGCCATGCCCCTTCACATGCTTCCGGTGCTGGAGTTTGGAGAACATCAGCTATCGCAGAGTTTAAGTATTGCGCGTTATTTGGCGGGTGTGTTTGGTAAGTGTCTGTCTGGAAATAACATGCATCGTAATCATGCTATGGGCGATTAATGAAAATGCAGACATCCCTTTTCAGATATGGCCGGAAGGAATAACTTCGAGAAGGCGTTGGTTGATTCGGCTGCTGAATTAATTGATGAGATACTGTCAGATGCCTTGAAAGTCATTTATGAGCGGGACAATAAACACAAGGTATGCATCAATTACAATTGTTTCCGTGCCATGTATTGCCATCCACAAACATGAATTAAAATCATGGCTTTCATTAACTCTACTTAGTACTGCATATTGCTAACTAATAGAGCAAATTTGTTATATTTAAGATTAAAACAGATACTCTGTACATAATGTGCAAGACGATAAATATTCTTCAAAATATTCTAGATATTTATAACAAAACGACTGAACCAGCCATTTGCTGGACATGAGGAAAAAATAATGTTTTAAGCATTATAACTAAAAACACACACCACTACATTAATCACATTTTGATACAGAAGAGTTTGTTTTGATGATAAACATTTTTATCGCTTCATTTGTTGGAAAAAGCTGTAAAAAAGTCAATTTCAGTTTACAGTACTTCTCCATGCAGACTAACATATTTAAGCTTGTATGCGAAATGTCGCGCAACAATGAGTATATCAGGATGATGTTGTGTATTAAAGGCCCGAGCCACAAAAAAATTTGGAGCGATCACTCTACCGCAAAAAATGCAGAAACTGGAAGATTTTCATTCCAAACACGGAAAAGGTTATGGATATATTGTAGGAAACGATGTGAGTTAAAACTGTTAAACAAATCATTTTGCAGCTTGTATTCTGGCAAATCAGCATAACCGGATGAATAAAACTGCTGTTTTAATTATTGAGCGTTGATTTAATTTTTTTTATAAAGGCCCAGCAATTCCAATGTCGAAAAACCTAATTTATTATAAAAAATAACACATTAACTCGTCTTTATTGCTTAGCTCACTTATGCCGACCTGGCTGCCTATTCCGCGTTCGTAAGTATGGCCTGACCTCTTCCTTACTGATTGTTGTGATCCTGAAGTTGCACGTGGACCATGGTAATAAAATGTTCGTTTCAGGATCAGATAGTTTCAGCAGCAATTGTTCCATGGGAATATTTTGAACAGTTTCCTTACGCGTCACAATTAAAGAAAAGGATACTGGAAGGCGAGCCTAGATTATCTGACTATTTCGGCACGATAAATGCAATATGAAGGTGGCAAAGAAAGACACTGTACCGGAAAGTGACTTGTCCGTTCTCACGATCGCTATTCGAACGAATCTTTTTGTTCGTTTTCGTACTGCTACCGTTCATGGATCGTGAACGTCTCACAGGATTCCGTAAATTTTTAGACCATTTGTTTCTAAACACAGATGAAGTCAACAGAAGATAGAACCATACGTTAAGGGATGGTGTGTTATCATTGTCACAAGATTTTTTCAAGACTATAATGTAGTAATCTGCTGATTGAAATTTCAACCACGAACGTGCATTTATTTACAGTGTTTAATAAATTAATGCTATATTTTTCGACAGCTGCTGTCGTTTGCTGCTTTGCTTGCGTTCTGTGAGCGTCCAAAAAAAATTTCGGGGCTGACAGATTACAACCCGACTGACGTACATACAAGGTTACTCTGCATGTTCGAAAGGCGAAAGCCGCGTTTGAACAATATGTAACATAACCCGAAAGTGATTTAATGCAAATATGAACTCGCACACATCTCCTCCGAACCACACAGTAAGAGCCACCGACAACTTAACTTTTCGACACAATTTTTCGAGAAAACAAGAAGGACAAACCGAAAATTAACAGTGGAAAGTTAAACACAGAAGTGTCTTGGATGCGGAGTATGGTGGCGTACCTTCCTGATAGACGAATGTTCGCACGATTCTATTCCAGCAATTCCAGTGATCTGGTAAGTCGTTCTATATTCTTCGTCAGCTTCTTCATCCGTTTCCGAAGGTCTCGGAAATCAGCCCGCTGACGTCGGCGCATCCGCAGTACCTAAAACACTCAATGGTAAACCAAGAAAGCCGAAGGAAAAAAACAATACCTGTTCAGTTTTCTGTCGCAGTCTGTGGCTGTATGATCCACCCGACATCGATCCAAACCACTGCAAAAGAGACCACGCAACTTAAATTTAATAATCTTACGAGGTGACGAAATCGCGTCTAGCTGATTCACTCTGACCGAAAGTATCTTCCGACTTACCTCGGGGCGATGGATATCGGACTGATCCATGATTATCTCGAACAATAATTCTGATAAAGGCGAGAACTCTTTATAGTGTTAACAGTGTGGCGAGAACGGAGTTCTTGTAACGTGCATAAACGAGATTTCAGCAGCTCCGGTCAAGAACCAAACTCTGCGATTACAGAACGAATGCCTAATAGAGATAGCGTACTCGTGTAAGTATAGGGTACATAACGTCAGACGTACGTAATGGAACGTATCAGTAGTAAAGTATAAATTTTAGTTTATATTTATATTCATATTATTATAAAACCATTATTTCCTGCACATAATACATGTTTACGTCATCCTATAAATTGCACGCATGCGTCTTTTTGCGTATCGTAATGACGAAACTTTGCAAAGTCATTTAACCCATCAGTTGTAACTTCTTTAGACGGCTTCTCCGTATTGTTCCCCAACATTCTGTTTTAGTTTCTGAAAACACATCACAGTAAAATCTAAACGCACTCTTATTAAAGATGTCTGCTGACGAGCTGAGTGAAAGAGAGCTGAAAGAGATCGAAGAAGCCGTGGACGTGTTCGTATCTGTCCAGACTCCAGAGCGACGGCCCAGCCAACATACATCAACTGCGCAGAACCGTCATGGTTATGGGCAATGCGGTACGTTATTCCCAGTATCTGATTACTGTTAGTTTCTTGAGTCTGAAATCTGTCCAGGTCCTAGCATTTAAAAACACGCGCGATATGGAGGTGGACGATCTACGCTCCCAGCTGAAAGAAATGACCAACAATTTTACCGGCAGTGAGACGCAGAAGAAGAGCCTGGATGTGAAGCACGAGGAACTTTTGAAGATTCTTCGGGACAACGGGAAAGAAGTTACGGAATGCAAACTCTCCTTGCGGCGTACGGAACTCGCTTATAAGAAGTTGGATTCTAAGGTGAACTCACTGGTCGCAGGCAAAACCAGTACTGGAATTACCAAAGCATTCGAGAAAAAGTTCAAGCCAGTTTAATAAATCAGACGGATGTGTTGGACTAGGTTGACAGTATTATGTACGTTTAGCAACGGTTTTTGAGTGTTGAAGGCGATGTGAGATGCAGGAAAATAAATTCGAAAAAGAAACTGTTCTTTTGCGTGACTACATCCGCAAGTCTTATCTTGACAAACTTGCTGAATACTTTTGGCTTGGGCTTGAAACGCGCCACTTTTGCAAATCCCCATTGGTAAATTTTGGCCAACCATCCGAGCGGTGGCACAAACAACGACAGAGTCCGATATAAGACAAAGTTCTTTTTGTAAATCCAGCCATCAGCGAATCTGGCCAAAAAGGGCCACGCAACACTCCCGGACCATGACCGAAAAACGTTCAGACAATGAACGTAACAGTGAATCACATCACTTTCCAAATACTGTAATTATTCTTTTCATATAATAACCATGGACAAGGACGGATTCGCCGACAGATTATTGGGACTCTTGGCGATATTGATCAGCTTGAGTGCATGGCTCTCGTGGCATTGGAACAGCATCAACTCGTTCAGATCACTCAGCATCTGATTACTGGTACCGTGCTGGACCAGACTTTGCATATCTGGCTCCGATAGCTGCTTTTCCAATAGGGATTCGTTGGCAACGAAGAAGTAACAACCTCGGGTTTATCTGTCGCTTGGGAATCAGCAAAAGCCTGGCTTTGCTCGTTTCTTTCCGGGATATCAAGGATATCACTTCATCGGAAAATGTTGTCTTCACTTAGGCCTGTAACAAAGTCACACTTTCCGATTAAACCGGCATATCAGCAAGATGTTTCCTCTGATTTCCCCGCTGTATAATTTTTTTAATTTGCATACTGGATGATAACGATATCAATTCTTAAAATAAATTCTAACCGACAATCTTTCCTGCACCGACAGAAAATTTGCATATTTTGAACGAAACCCGTACCTTAAATTTGGCTTCACTCAGTTTGAGTGCCCTTGCTGCAGCCACCATAGAATGTTAAAACGGACCCTGTACACCGTATGCCATGAAGATTTCCGTCAGCTTAGGGTAAGTCCGAAGGGTACAGTTCCCTGGATGAGACTTTCTCCCGTTCTGTCGTCCATCTCAAATGTGTGCGAGTAAACGCCTTCTATTCCGCTTTCATTGTGAACGTGCATCATATCCGGCAGCTTCGTCAGGCGCAACAGGTGTACGGCCATACTCAGTTATGGCATGCGACCGAATCAACTAAAAGCGTTGAAACAACACAATTTAACCGTGTTTCGTAATGGTTATACTAGAAATTAATTTACAGTTCGACGGAAAAGGAAATAATCGTCAGCTTTAGGATAGTTTCCAGAAATAATCTCGTAAAACTCGCGGCTGTACCATAAAAATTTGCGTCTCTTTCAAACAATCCCGCAGTGTGGCGTTTGTGAGGGTCTGGTTATTCCAATGCATCACCTAATCAATAAAACATTATTAATCCATGTACGGAAAAATCCATGCATACAGCTATACAAATATGAATTCGTATAAGAAAAGTACAATAAACTGCTCATGCTAAACACTGCTGCTACCTAGAAATGATAAATATGAGCCATACCGCAACAGTCCGTTCGTACAACTTCATAATGGGACCATCCGAGTCGGTATTCTTTTTATCACAGTATTTCTTGTACGCATCCCAGATGCACAAGAATTCTGACTATCCTCCATTGCCGGTGCGATAGGCGTCACTTTTGGAACGTAATATTTCAATGTCCGCCTGTTGGCCTCGGGGAAAGCGTCAAAAATGGGTTCGATGGCGGAGAACATTTGCAGTATCCGTTCTTCCTTCCGACCTTGTAGCGTACTGGCTTTGTCAGCAATGATCAGATGAAGAATGGTTTCGCCCACATTGTTAAATAAATGCGCCGACAAGCAATATTGTGTTTGTACAGCACATCCATTCTCGGTAGGATCTGCGTGGCTCGGTTGATGTGTGGATTCCGCTGTATGGTAAAATCGCCCGGAAGCTCCATCTCCGCGGTAAAACTGGTGAAGTTGATCTGCTGGCGGTGATGCGTATCCAGATAGGTGTAACCCAGATGGGATTTGATTACTTTCTAAGCCTTCGCAAATGTACGTATCCATGTCTTCAGTGTGGAGATCATGGTTTGCAGTTTGAGATATTACTCTTCGAAGTCCTTGATGAAATCTTTCCGCATCTTGTTGTACTCGAGACTTGTCTAAAGTCGCACAGAAGTATTGTAAAATACAAAATTTAAGTTGGATAAAAATCATAAAACCGGATAAAAAACGTTTACTCCTACTTCCCGTAACTTCCGTAAAACAAAGTCTTCCGTAATTAAAAATTAACCTGTAACGCTTGGGCTCGCCGCTGTATCGCTTCCGAAGTCACATCCGCCAAAGCTTTCGAAAGACCTTCTACAGCCCCGCCAGGTTCCTCATAACTCTTGTTCCAAAACTCCTGACGATAGTGATGACACACTGGATTATGGATAGTGTCATTTTTAGACTGCATCACCTTTAATCACGATTCTCACACTCCAGCGCGTACGCGTAACTTTGCGCCAGAAAATCCTCGTGCCACCGATCGGCCGCCATCGTAAATGCACATAATCTGCATGGTGAAATTCTCCAGAGGCCAGAGCATTGCAGATCGTGGGATGTGTCTCCGAAATTCAGAGTCCGAATCCGTAGATGTAAGTTTGTAACATGGATCCAAGACCACAAGTTATTTCTTTTTGTTCTCCGAGATATCACGCCCATTGCCTATCGTAATAGCATTGGGAGTTCCACTTCCATTGCCCGAATGGAAACTGTAGGAGTACCATTATTAAAGTGCCATTTTATTATCAACCAAAAATCAAAATACAGTTGACCTCTTAAGCAAATATAAACGAAAACGGGTTACAGAGACAGCCGGTTATCCGAAAGTTTATGACTGCCCTTTGTTATCATTATCATAACTATGTCTGGCTAAAAAATTTGATAAGTACTGTTAAATACAATGTAGTGATAATAACAATAGATAGATATGTAGGTCCATAGTTTTTGGTTCAAATATTTGAATTTCCGAGAGTGACAATCTTATCGTTAGTAGACTAAATACTCTTGCATCATACTCGCAACTAGTTGTATTTGTATACCGTTTTTTCTCATAATAATAATGATTACTGCCACTAGTGCTACGAGTTAACTATTGTCCGTTGGGAACTTGTGAACGTGTTGTATCAAAATTATTGTTACAAATATTATCATGAGAACTACATTGTTACTACAAGCGCTGCGTGAGACCAATTTTGAAACAACGGTTTGAATGCTGTGGTAGCCGAATTTGCTCGAACGAGGGAACACAGAAGCTCAAGTCTTCTGTAGAGAGTGCTCTCTTACTAATTTTCTTCCGGCACAGATTAAAGGAGGGACCGAAATATGTTGAATTACGTCAAAGCGTTCTTCCATCCGTATCTACTTTCCTTGAAAACACTGTACTTCTTCCAACTGGGAGGTAAGCCAGCCAACTTTCCAGCCAGCTGATACTGTACCGACATGATTAACAACTTCGTCACTAGATATTCGTGTCATGACTAATAACACATATATGTTAATTGTTCACACAACAAAATGCATTCAGTGCATTTTATTTGAACAGCAAGATACAGTTTAGAATTTATACAAAACACACCCAAGGCAAACACTAGAATATCGCGTTTACTAGTATGCGACAAATTACGAAATAGCGTTTTTCCTCGTAGCTCAGTCATGTCTGGTGCCATACATTCCTTTATTCATCCAGCATCTGGGACTTAATGCTTCGGAAAATGGTATCATCTTTGGAAGCCAACCTTTTGTTTCGCTGCTAGCCAAACCAATAAGCGGTGCTCTGTCGGATAAATTTAAAGCACCATATGCGTTAGCGCGCATATTCTCCATCGTACAATTAGCTTTTTTTATTGCCATTTACTTTATTCCTTCGATGAACGTTTTGTCCATACCAGTGTCAGTTCACAATATTTCATGCTACAATCATAACCTTTCCAGCATTGACGGCAATATTCCGGGCAACTTGACCTGCACAAATTATGAGAACAATGAAACTTTTTCCAGTCCTATGTTCGTTGCAAATATTTCGAACTATATCGAAGATCTTTCATGTGCCTACAACTGTTCCTGGATTCCGGAAATACAGGAAGGGTCAGTCGGTATATCCATTCGGTGGACACTGCAGTTTTGGTTGAGCGGCCTCCTGTTGATATTCGCTTGGTATGGTTATGCATCTGTCACCACCCTGGATGATTCAATTGGGTTTGGGATTGTTAACACCTCCCCAGTTCCCACGACATACGGCGCCAATCGAGTAACGGGTACGATGGGATGGGCACTCGGTGCGCTGATTGTGGGGTTTCTTCTGGACCAGTTTTCGGATACTTCACCACAAGATCGCGATTTCACAGCGGCATTTATCGCTTTTGCGGTAGCCGCGGTTCTCGGACTGACAACCACGTTATTTCTTCCAAAGCAAAAGGCGACTGAAAATGAAAAATTGCTTGTATCCGTTGCTAAAAGCATACTGACCTTTGATGTGTTGCTCTTCTGGTAAGTAGCGAATACCAAATCAGTCATATCTCTATGTTGATCTTACGAACAAATAACATCGAATGTCCCTTTCACTATAAAATATGACTTACACTTACGTGTACGCGTACGTGTATGTATCTCGGTTTTGTCAGATGTGATCGCCCTTGCAGATATAACTAATTTTGAAAAATACGAAAAGTTGTACGTATATACAGATCTGCAAGTTATGTAATTAAATTGTCATTATATATACTTCAGCAGAGAAATATTCTTATGCAGAAAAAAAAGAATATGATTTTCATGCTGAAATCTTAATTTTTTTATACTCATTTCCATTCGTTTTCATAGCGGGGGAACGTTTGTGGCCGGCATTAATTCCGGACTGCTCTATGGTTACCTGGCATGGTATCAATCGGAACTGGGTGCATCTAACCTTTTACTGGGCATCACAGTGTTTGTTCAATGTTGTTACGAAGCACCGATGATGGCCGTTTCCGGTTGGATAATCAAGAAGGTTGGCTACCACGGATGTATGCTTCTATGTTTGATATCCTTTGCCATACGGTTCCTGTCTTATGGTTTGATGATAAATCCATGGTTTGTTCTGCTAATTGACATAACACATTCCGTTGGATTTGGGTTATTTTACGCGGCTCTGACCAATTTTGCATATGCCAAAGCCCCAGTGGGTGGAACAGCGACCTTGCAGGGCGTCTTAGGAGCCACTTATGAAGGGATAGGTGTGTAAAAATATGGCACCGCTGAAAAAGTTACCACTAAGGCAACGTTTACGAAGATAGACAGACAACATGAAACACAACATGAAAACGATGTTTTATTGCAGGACAAGGTATTGGTGGGATAGCTGCTGGATTATTTTATCAACAGTATGGAGGGAAATTAACTTGGCTCGGTTATAGTATATTCTCATTTGTCGCTTCGCTGTTTTATGCAATTTTTACCTATATTCACAGTCGTAGGTCCTCCAAAGAGAATGATTTTACAATGGAGTCAGCAGATTTAACTAACAAGAAATAATATTGCTTGCTGACCAAAAACAATGCGGTGACATTTCTGATGAGATGAAGATCTCGTATTGCTGGTGATGAATGTGTATTAGTAGCACAGTTAAGACACTGCTGATACCTGTGATTTAGCTGGATTTCTCAAAAACAATAAATGAACAAATCAATCCCTTAAAAATCTGCAGACTGCAGTTTTTCCGGATTTGGTAAACGCGGTGGATAAGGTATTCTGGGTTGTGTTGCAATACGCTGCAGAATATCGTTGAAAATAGATGCCGCGTTTTCTTGATCTTCACGTGATAACTGTTCCACTTCCAGAATATCCAATGCTCCGAGCATTCCTGTTCGATGCAAAAGAAATCATACGGAGTGTTATCAATGCGTTACCAATTTAAAAGCGGTAATTTGATTTGCGTTACTAGAAGAGACGTATAACAGCCCCTTGTGTGTGGTTGTGTATATTTATACAGTATAGTGATATACCAAACTGTATAATAGTGATTACATAAGTGTGATGAAAATTGGCACATTGATTTGTTTACTTCTGTTTATACAGAATAGTTCCAATACCACAACACTGTTGTCGATTATACAAAGCTATATACCACCAGGGAGCAGAGTCTCGAATGCTCGATATTCTGCTGCATTCAAAACGGTTCACAAGTATGTAACTGCAACCATATTATGCAAATGATAATATAACTAGTTTTGTGTACTTGTTCATACACGCTAACGTATTAATTATTTGAACTGCATTGCTTATATCATCTAATAAAATATATCGAAATGGTAGTCTTACCAGTTTTGGCAACACCGTTAACGATATCCATGGCTTCGACGGCTAAGATCTTCCGGTGACCTTCGGGCCATAAGCGCGCTTCAAGAGAAAAATCCAGCGCAAAGGCATTGATTGACAGATGGATGGGCAGATCGTTCCTGTAACAACATACGCCACGCATAAAGTATTACGGGCAAAAACACTAACATCTAAAAATAATCAACTCTAACCGCGGATTAATGGTATTCAACGCCGCTTCAATCGTATCAACGGCTCCTCGACTGGCCAGATCGTCGCATGTACAGTAATGAATGTTATTACGTTCCAGAAACGCTCTAGCAAAAGAACGACATGATGTTTTATCGGTGTCTTATTTAGTAAGCGAAAAAGATACGCCGACCTACATCTCAGATTCCGCTGGCCTTTGGAGTCCTATAACAGCCACTCGACGGAATCCCAACCTGAAACAGTATCCTAATATACAGCGACTGCTAGAGGAGTTTTTAAATATTAAAAACCCTTCTAGAAAAAAGCAGCATTCTGCCATTTTACAAATAAGTCCACAAAAATCTTTGGAAAAAATTACTTTTCTGAAAGTCTAAATATTTCTGAAAGCTTGTCATAATCTAAAGACGTTATAAACGATTAAGCTTTTGCCGACTGTGATGTGATGTGACAGAGATGCTGTTATACATCTATAGACGAAGTAAATTTCTCCTACCATACCAAGGTCGAAGCCACTGAAATCCTGGGAACTTTTTCGGAATGTTTCCAAATGATTCTTTCAGCAGAAACGCTGCTGGGCATCGTGTAGAATACTGAGTATAGTCCAAAATATCCGAATCCATATTGGCAAATAAGTCCACATAAATCAAGCATACAGATGAAGAATCGCTTGTATCTAAAATTCCCACTTCCGATGCAGCCATTCCATGGCCAGCTATGCTTCCCAGAGCCGGAATTCGTCCAGCAGCAAATAACACAGGTGTACAGCCGGTTTGTATGGTATTACGCACCAATAACTGAACCTAGTTCAAAAGTTTCACTGACAGGAAACTGATTGGTACTAGTCAATGATTGGAAAGACGTACGCGTGTCCAAAACAATTTAAGATAAAAATTTTTTTTTATTCCGACGCAACGAAAGTTAACGCGAGCAGAATTGTATATGGGGCAGCTTATGGAGACAAAGGCACAGCGCTAGCACCACAGATAACCAATTTAAAACACATGTAATTGCAAAATACGTTAGATCTGACCTCACTGACCTGCCTGCACAAAGCTCCAGCAATTAGGATACTTTGTGTAATGTCATCGACATGTTGATTGATCCGATCGGATGTAACCACATCACAAGCATTTCCGAAGTACTTAGCAGTATAGTTGTTAATTTCCGCTCCGGATTTCGTTGACAGCATAGATAAAACCGATCCCCTCCGTAATAATTCCTCGTGTTTTGCAGGATCTTTGATAATCGTCGGTAGTGATTGCTCCGTTTTTGTTTTCCATGCTGAAATTATTTTAGTAATCCAAGGCGGTAATTTTCCAGAAGGCTACGATAATAATATACAGTTTCGCATACCTGATTTGTAGAAATATCATGCCAAGTTTTGGTACATAAATATGCAAGGGGTTTAAGATATAAACCGGCGTGTTTGTTTGTTTTCGCAAGGGTATATCAGTTGGTAAACTCGCTCCCCTGCACATTTATGGTAACACCATGACAAACGATAATATTGCCTTGTTAATTAGCGAAGTTCGTACAGTACAGTAAATATTTGAATTATCAGATCGGTGGTATGGTTTCTTTTGGCGTAATGCTAGAAAATCAACAATACAATATATTAATATTAATGGTTGCGCTTACTTCGACACTACGCGACAGACAAGGAGTGTTCCACGACGGCCATGGAGCCTCAATAAAACCTGTTTGTAAACACAAAAACAGCAGAATCAGGACTCCGAATTGAGCACGAGGATACATACGGCCGCTTCGCAAGTTTGAATCAGTAAGTAGGCTTTTTCTGTGTAATTTGCTGATGCTGTGCACAAGGAATATAACCATCTTATTCTGATAAAAATATATATATTGCTTTTCTTTTTTTGTACGAGTATACGATAGCCGTATTAAATTAATAATTGTAACGGTCTCTGCACACCTAGTTATATTGCTGACCTGTGCACAGATACTGTGACACTCATTCAGTTATTTCATCATGTTTTACGCATGTCTCCTTTTTCATCTCCAGATGTGTAATATTCCGAAAGCTGTAGTCTCTTTTGCAAAAAGCGTGTTACCTAAACTGCCGGTACGTACCCAATCGACTATCCACAGTCATGATCATAAACACGGCAAACACTGGCTTTTATTGCGACTGTGCTGTCAAACATCAAGGTGGACAATGGTCAAACGAGAACGCATTTACGTACATCCAGCACGAAATTTTTGCGTTAAAATAAGGGACTGACACAACACTCCACAAGCACTTTTTAAAGCGCTGTACTGGTTACTGATGCCATCCATTATACTGTAAATGAATGAAAAACTACATTCGTAAACTGTGCGACGGAAAAAAGCAGTCTTAAGAGCTTAATCCAAGCAAGGGTTATACATGAGATATCAAGCAACAGATGCTACAATAAATTCTGCCAAGGCTGAGAATCACGATATTATTAATACTGTCTCGGACTTCTCAGCTAACAGCTCCTAACATTCCGACATACATGGATTCCAAAATATTTTGCTTTTCCAGTGCACTTAAATGAAACCGCTGTCTCAGCGGCAGACGAGTTTAATACGAGGAGCGCCCAAAACAAAACCTGTGTGTTCTAATGACGCAGATGCTGTGGGAGAAAACTGACAAGGGCCTCTTTTAGCACAGTGTCACACATCAAATCTCGCATATAATGAGTAGGAAACCTACAACCGCGACATATTTTAAAAAGTTGTTTGATGAAACGCATTTTCAAAGCAGACCGAAATCGCGATAATGAACAGATTGAACATTTCAAAATATAAAAATAGAACCATCCAACATAATGATAATTAATAGGCTCTTTCAGCCAAAGCCGGCATGTTCATTCACCATTTAATCGTTTAGCACAACGATACATCACTACATTAACCTTCCATTTGTGAAAGAGATTCGAGAATTTCAATTTAAAAACATCCGATCCCGATAAATCTTTACAGATGGCACGAAATGTATAGTAAAACCTATTGTGCTCAAACTTATCACAAGGGAAGGCATAGACATACCGAAATGTCCACTTCACACAAACTCAAGCAAATCACTGGTAAAATGAAGAAAACCCCCTAAGGAACTGCTCATAAAAGAAGAAAGTAAATCCAGTACTGAAAGCTCCTTTCAGTAATGCAGGCCTGAAAAATGCAGAACACTGCAAAACATTTTCCCGACGAGCAGAAAAGTTTTTAGAGAACAACTTACGAGAAACCTTTAAAAAATCCCTGAAGTCCTTCCAAACGGTATGTTTCTCTAACTAAATGCATCAATCCAGAAGTGAAAAGGAACAATCCAAATCCTTTCCGTCCTCGCTCAAATCCCTGGACTTGCAGGCGTTTTTTCAGAACATCCAGCGGATGTACAGTACTTTTCGATGCAGCACCGGCGACAAAGCCACACACCAGACTCTCCATTGTGTCTACAAAAACGCGAACATTAGAAGACGGTCTCGTGCCGGGGTAAATCATAACTACACATACACACCACTCTTCCCATCAGTGACTCGCTTCCCACTCCAGTTGCGATAAATGCCCTGACACTTGGAATAGAATGCAAAACTCAAACCACTTGCGGGAGCCACTTGCAAAAGAGCAGGTACAAGACCCCGGTAAAACCCCCGGTATCCCTCTTGATGGTGGATTTGTTTGAAAGAATCCACAACGCTAACGTACACCTAGCGGAGAAGTGCCGGTTAACTCAATAACTATATAAAACAGACGAAAATATTTCCAGTTTCGGACGCATAACACATCGTCAGAATTCCCAACCAAAGGCAGGACTAACGAGCAAATAAAAGGATAAACAATTTCAGTTTTCTGGATCATGCAAAACAGTCTTGACAAAATTGCGGCAAATATCAAAATACCCGACTTTTTAGAAGAATACGAACAAAATTCCTTACAAGTTTTACAACCAAAGCGAACTTTACGAATTTCAGCAATATATAATAATACACTCAACATACAACATAATAATACAACACAATAATTGCTAGCTCGGCCGAAATTACTGTGTAATCAGCTATCGTACGTGACATCTCTCGTGTTATAAATAATAAAATGTTGTTTCACCGCAGCAGTCTACCTTGTCACGCCCCTGTGAGACCAAACGAGTTCGGACAACATCCAACGGTTGCGACGCTAGAGTGCCCGCCATTCCCGCAAAACTTCCACAAATGAAATACACAAAAGGATCTTTGGGATTGGTGATCAAACCAAGTGCGAACATGGTTCTGTTCAGAAATTCGAACGAGGCGAACTGCAACGATCATGCATGATCATTTCTAAAAAAATCACGAAACAAACAGCATTACCTCCGTTAGACCATACATCACAGATAAGGCTTGTCCCGGAATAATCCCTTTCTACAGAACAACGAGGGAAGCCATTGGGACTGATGAACGAAACACACCACATTTGAATACCCATAGTGCCGTCAGTCCTTCCTCGCGAACGATCAAACGGCATGCTTGGGGAAGACTTCGGTATTTCGAAAGCGGCGATGCTCGTTTTATTGGCTCTACTTGCAGCTGGAAACGTATCTTGCAAACATCTACAAACAACTAAAACGAGTAAAAAAACTGCCAGATTTCAGCGCATACACGGAGTGATGGATGTTCTTACCCATAGGTTGCGTTAGAAATCGAGTAACAAAGCCAGATAGTGCTCCGCTCAGACCGTAAATGTAGTGGGGAATTTTGCGCGTTTCTTCGGGATCATATCCCACCATCGCTGAGAAACACAGGTGAAAATGCTAGATGTCCGCAGGACACACCAAGCCTTATACAAGTCTCCTGCAAAAATGGAAACATTTATCGTTCAAAATTTACGGTTTATAATGTTTTCCGAGTTTAAGATAAAATCTGAAAGGCAGTGAGCCAACGACTGCGTAATCCAAAAAATGTAAACCACATTATTGTAACCACGTTCCGCTGGTGGGTGACCGACCGCAAATTTGCAACACAGCCTAATAAGTAATCCCGGTGTCCACGTTATTTTGTTTACCGTGGCAGAGGCACCCATTTCCAAATTTTATTTCGTATTTCATGTCAGTTAGAACATAATTTATAGAAAAATCATGAAACGCTGTCATGGAGCGACGATAGATCTATTTACAATACGTAAAAGACATCATTCACGTAAAAGACACCGAAACTTCATAGTAACTGTTGTTGGTAACTTCATAGTAAATATTCAGAGATATCTGCTTAAATTTAAACATCAAAGTCGCGAAATCCGAAAAACCCATCGCGCCCGCCTCAATAATTTGGCAAACAAGTAGAGCAATTTGGTCTAACACTGAACCTTGTCCGTTTCTCAGTATTACTTATGGATAAAAATGATGACTTTATTTGGCTGATTCCGAAAAGTTGTGCACAAAAGCTGAGAGGATTACTTATGGATATCGCACGATATCCGAACAAAATCTGCATCTCATAATTTTCATTTGGATCTTCCTGTCCCCGCTTTCAAGAGGAAAAATTGAGAATCCGACCGATGCAGCCCTGATTCGAATACTGCACAACTGATGTCCGTCCGGTTCCCTATAGTTGATACCTGTAAAAACGGATCAGTCAAAGCGTTTTAGCGCTAAACTGGTGCAAAGTGCAAATACGCAATTCCACTAACAATATTAATAACAACCGGACTGATTAATAAAATAATTACCCCGGTTCCTCCTTCGGCAATGGATCTTTTGAGAGGAGAACATGGAGAGCAGGAATTTTACGAGACACTTTCAGACTAAAAGAATAATATTAATTTAACAAGCAACGCAAGCAACAGCTGCAACAGGACTAGCGTATGAAAATGCCCGAAAATTCACATACGTACACATTCAGTCCTTCGATTTTAGGGTTCCAAATTTCCTGCACTCTGTTTAACAGAAAAAGTATTTTATTACAATTTTATTCAAATCAGTAACGCTCATAAAAAAAACGGGAGAAGATGGACTCACTCATCAAAATGTAACTTGTTGATTTGGTGGAGATTCTAAAAAAGTCCGAAATGGCATCTCGTAATGTACCAGAGCGAATGTTCATTGATGATAAAAAATTGTATTTACCGTAATCGCTATGTACTTAATACTACTAAATTACTAATCTAATTTCCTTACCTTTACACGGCGCTTAAAGATCTCTACACATGAAATCGTCTTGTTTATCGCGGGACCGGCTCCGTAAAAGACAAGAAATTTCTGGTCCTCTGAATTTTCCTCCTAAAAAATATTATTCTGGAAAAGAATGCGGATCCCGATCCATCATATTATTACAACGGAAAATACAGATAGTTTATATTATTTGTTGCGAATTTCACTAATTATATACTACTATAGTTAAACTAAGTTAATACTTCACATGCACCGTGTACAAGACTGTCAACCTATGCTTTCAAATAGATCAGCCACGAAAACGTACTTTTTTCTATGCATTTGCTCCTTACGTTCATTTTCGATAACGCTATGTCCAGCAAAGACTGAATTTTGCTTCCGCCGCGTACTGTGATAACCGGCGTTTCTTCCCGTAAAGTCAGGATATGCTGAAATCGTTCTCGATGATTAATTTCATTTTCAATCGTCTCTCCTTTCTCGTAGTTTTCCATAGCCTTGACCAGATCCAGAAATAAATGCTCTTCGTCACTTCGTGGACACCCACTTCGGCGAACCGCTGAGGCAGAATGTGTTCACACTCGCAGGACCATAGGATTGATAGGAATCCTATAGGATAAGTTTGAAAGTAATACTGAAAAGGGCTAATATTAATATCTAGTGATCATTGGGATGCCAAAATTCAAAGCTTTTGGCGCTGATGAAATAAAAATGTTAAAAATTGAGTAGTATAGCAAGCTAATCGAGGTAAACTGTACTTAATGCTGTTATCACAAAAAATACTTACTTCTTTTGGATTCGGTTGGAACAATCTTTTGCAGCTTACGAGTAGCGAAAACGAATTCGGCTCGAGAACGGATCCTTGAATACTGAAACCGTTGTCCTATGCACCGACCGCTGCCGATTCCCTTGTCTGTGTGTTGTAAGTAAGTTGCAACGCATTTTAGCTGGTTAACCTAAACCGATCCGCGGTCTGAATTCCGGCTTGATTCCAGGCCGCAACCAGTTGGTGCCAAGTCGATTCCGAAATTTGTGTTCCATTCCTTTTTAGCGTCTTTTGTGTGCCATTCATGCGAGCTAGAAAATTAGGACTTAGATATTCCGAGCGCAAATTGTCTGTATAATTTTCATGGTAGCTTTCTCTGATGTGCACAATGTAGTGATGACAGTAATCTCGGATTAACTTCGAAAGTTTCTGACTTGTTCTTTTCGTTGAACAAGTGCCAAGAGTCAAGACAGTCTCGTTTCCTGAGATTCCATCATAATGGAGCAAGATCCAAGCCTGGGTCTTCCTCCTGCTCTCCCTATTCCAACTGTCAGTTCGAACCTTGATAATCAGCAACAGCAAGCAACAATCCAATGGACAGAAGTCAGCCCGTTGAATAAAGCATGGTTTTTGCACGTTGTTGCCATTGCTGATATAAAGAAAGGTACAACTTTACAGTCTTTACTCGAACCAGTAGCTTGTGGGTTTATTCGTGTACCAATCCAACACTTCATTGCTACTCGTGCTAAAATGCTTCCTTCACTTAGACCTTAAGGAGCGCCAAGCAGCTGCAGATGAAGCTGTGGACGGCTTTGAGGTACGATTGGGTTGAAACACCTAAGGAAATAGAGCATTGAAACCTAAGGAAATAGCTAATAGAGCATTGACTGTATTCTCGAATTTAGGCCATTAGTCCTGGATTGGGAAACACTGAAGTCGTGCAGCGCATAATATACCTTAATTTCCGCGTTCTCACCAGTTTTCCGCAGCACAAGTTTGTACAGGAGGATCAGCAAAATGTAAGATCGGAATTACTAACGGCGTACAACTGCATATCTATAAATCGTGCATTTGTTTTTTTGTGCGCATGCAGGCTCTTCGCAGAACTATTGTGCGACTGGTGCATCGCCTCGCACTCCTTGATGTTGCTCGGCCACTTCATTTCGACATGATTAAACAGCTCATAACGCTGATTGAGGTGAGTTCGCGTTAATAGAACCATAAGTTTCTTGGTTCGTCATTGGTTGTTTATAGGTGGAAAACGAAGAAATTGGAATTCTCTGCTTGAAATTGATCCTCGAAATGGTTAAATTAGCGCGGTCCACCACTTTGCAGTCGCAACAGAGTCAGACGACCGTATTTCAAAATCCCGCGGTAACGGAATAGCTGTGTTAGCTCGACATTGATTTTCGTAATCACAGAGCTTCTGCTGTGTAGCTCTGCACTTTTGTTGTGGATCTGCTGAAGCGCTGGGCAAAACTTCCGTCTCTAATCGACAAAGTGCGCAGTCTGGGAGCACTGGAGATTCCGTTGACTACGGACGGCATTGTGGATATCAATCCGCTGGCCGAACACCTTCTATGCTCCGTCGAAATAACCAGGTCCAGTCCGGATGAGACCAACGTAAATCCGAATACAGTACGCCTATCCTGTCTTTACCGTGGTTGGAATGGTTTATGATCTCTGCTCCAATAGCAAGGTTTTGTTTGCAGATTTTTGTATTGCCGAAAGCATCGAATTCGCTCCGGTTTCTGGCTGAGAGTATATTCCTGATCATGTATACCCAGCAGAACATCCGAACAAAGATCGTCGAGATGTACCCACAGTTTGGACAGGACATCATTAACGTTTTGCGAGTGGATTTTAGCGCAGAAGAGTAAGTATCGTGGGCCCGTGGGTCATAATTGTGCGGCTAGAATTCGATTTTCAGACTTTGGTATTTTGCAGAATCGACAAATACATACAGTCGTTGCCAAAGCCTTTGGACCAAGCACGAGTTACGGGCGCATACCATGAGTTCATGCTGGCTTATTGTAAAGTTCCACAGCTGTTCGCATACGTTGCAAGACATTTCATGGTCAGTATGGCTTTTTTGATAAGCAAAGGAGCATCGTATTCAATTTTTTCTTTATTTTTCGATTACTTTTCGTAGCCTTCTACGGATCAAGCTACGATTGTCGGAGCAGGGATTGTCAAACTGCTGACTATTTGCCCAAAAGAAATTGTTTGGGGTCGCAGAGATGTCTGTGG
>JAQGAU010000867.1:0-23076 GCA_034698045.1 Paramacrobiotus richtersi | reverse complement strand
ATCCGGTCGCTTACGTTTCTGCCCGCTGGAATTCTTGTCGGAATGGCGTACCGGCGTTGCATTACCCACACTGCAAATGCAATATATAGTCGCAACACCCCTTCTAAAGGGATGCTAACTGTAGTATCAGAGGTATGTAACTTAACTTAAAATCCTGGTAAAACGTCGTCAAAATTACCTCTACCGACGTTCCATAACAACAATTTGAGAATTTTAAAAAAAATGTTAGAAAAAGAGCACAAATCATATGAATGACTAGCCAAACACATGCATCCTCAAACGTGATTCCTCACCGGACTTCCTCCCATTTCTCCTGAGCATCGCACGCCTTGAAGCCCGCCATGAAGTTGAAACACAGCTCGGCCAGCCGCTCTTTCTCCTCGACGACCTGCTGGTGGCGGACGGTGAGATCGCGAATCGTTGCCGACATTTCTTGTGTCCGCTGCTCGGTCTGTTGCTTGTAAGTTGCGTATTCATCCCGCAACCGACTCATCTCATTCGTCTGCTCACGATGCTACCCAAGATAAATTAACTTCACACCAATTTCACCGCTGATTGTAATGGACGTACGTCAAACAGTATTATTAAACATAAATCAAGAAATTAAGATGCAACTCAATCACTTGAATAATACATGTGTTCCAGTTAATCGATCAGAAAACAGTTTCTTTTAATTTAGGAATTTGACCGAATCTGAACTCACAACTGTCAGTGGACATAATAGTTAGGTGTTTTTTGTGAACCAAACACTCACAGTTTTCTGCACAGCGGTCAGTTGTTGGGACATCTCGCGGCACTTGTTAGTGGCGGTCGTGGCACGATCCTGGTGATGCTGTACATCTTGCTGGTAATCTTGAATCGTTCTGGACATTTCGTTGATCTGTTGCTCGGTCTGTTCCTTGTAACCCGTGTATTCATCGAACAGCTTGCTCAACTCGTCCTCCCGGTCACGGTTCTGTCCCAAACAAATAACCTGAGAAATTAAGTTGTACATGATAAATCAGTTTAATTTATTACACGAGAATTTTTACAAAATTCAGATTTCCGACTGAATCTTGCAAGCTAAATTCAACTGAAATTAATAATTAGTTTTTTTCTTAATTTATGACAACAAAATGCTGACAGTTTTTTGCACAGCGGCTAGTTGGTGGGACATCTCGCGGCAGTACGTTGTTGGTGGCGGTCGTGGCAGTGTCCTGGTAATGCTGCTTCTCTTGCTCCAGGGTGCGCAACTGGTTCTTCATGTTGTCCAACTAAAACGACACATTTTTAATCAAACAGTATCGGTAAAAGTTAAACGTAAAAACAATATTAAAATTCAAAATACAAATATCGGCAAATAAGAACGACGAAAATTACAGCGTTTACAGTGCGAAAAAACATGATCGTTACTTTTTTGCGAAAAACAGTTAAAATGTTTTCTGGAAAATAAATCTTTTTTTATTAATTAATGGTTAACGTTGCAGCTGAAAACCGCAGGATAAAATCCGCGAAACTGACAATGCAAAAGTGTGCGATGTTCATGCCAGTAAACAACGGGAAATAAAGTACCTTCCGCTGATACATTTCGGCCAGCCGATTCTCGAAGTCACTGCGTGCAGCTTCCAGATCGACCTAAAACTGTGCACGCATACGGTAGATGTTGACATCTTGGACGGAGCGGCGTGCATAGCCACTGTCCACGGCATGCATTTTCTATAAAAAATCAACAAAAATTATTGATATTCACGAAAATTAATATCCAAATATACAATTAGAAACAAATTCATACGGCTTTTATCAGATAAAATAACAAGCATTTAAACCTAATCTTGCGATAAAAACAACTGATTTACGTCATTTTTCTGCAGATCAGTTTCGTTCAATGCCACTCCTTCCCGTAGCGTGCTTTCAGCCGTTCCAGCGCGAGTCCCCTCATCTTCCGCACGGGCTTGCACTCCCGCCATTCTACAACAAAGAGCCAACGCACTCAGTAATCAATCAGGAATTTCGGTTGAAAGAAAATCACAAAAGTGTATTGCTCAGGTTCAGTGACGGGCAAAAAACTGCACAGTTTGTCCGTTCACGGAACGTTTCGAGTCGGGTTCTTCGATCTTATTGTTCTTTACCTATTCGAATATGGATGGACCTCAATCACAGCACAAAGATCTGGATGTCCTGGAGAAATATACTGAAACTCTGCAGTAGTGAGTCGAGCCTAGCAATTCTGTGATGTGTTGTTCTATTGCTTCTATAGAATTTATCAGACTAGTAATTCTCGCAAGAGGTGTTTGTCTGTTCTATGAGTAAACCCAGAAACAGACCAGCAATTAGTCGCATGTAGGACACTGGTCAAGAAACGAGAATCCAAATTCGTCAAAGCTGAAACACAGCGAGAGGACTGACAAAAAAACGCAAAATGTATGACATCATGTGAAATCATCAGGGTTTGTTGATTTGGGTTTTTTTTATCAGTGTTGTGCAATCCACTGGCATAGTCACCTCACACTGACACTGTGCGGCAGTGGCACCACAAGCACCACCTGGGGCCAGCGAGATAATTAATTTTTAAGAAAATTGTGGATATTAGATAACCAAGTAATCACTCTCCGCTGATGCTGGCGATGAAGACCGGAGCGCTGAGGCTCAGCTATCATCTCTAATGGGCAAACTGTGGGTTCGTTCTCCGATTGGTTATCGTCTTCCAATAGAAGCAGCAGGTCCACCAGGGGGTCGTGTCGAAGCGTTCTGTTTTTACATCTTGTTTCTCCCTCGCGGCAGGGATAAAGACATCTTCGACCGGAGCGAAGGCGTTCTATACGGTACTCAGCTGTGTCTGCGTTTCCTATGGGCCCAAATTTGACCAGCATGTGCTCCGTTATGATTTTCGGAACCTTATTGTTTTTGAATCATATCTCTAAAAAATGAAGTTATTACAATTATTGATGTACCGCTAATGCCAAACCATACAGTGCAGCCGTTTTAAGACTGAATACAGCGGAAAGCCCCTTGCGTAATTCAAGACAATCAAAAGCGGATCCTTCACAAAGCTGAGCTTCAGCATTCCGGTCTTCTTCGCATCAAGAGCGATTGCCTAGTTATCTATCATTTTATTGTTATTATCTCGCTGAACGGGACATTTAGATATAGAAACAATGGACTATTGTTCTCTTAATTACTAGCAAGTGGCTTCGACGATACTTACAAGAAGCAGACCGAGCAACGGATACAGGAAATGTCCAAGATGATTCGCGAGCACACTGCACGCAACCAGCAGGTTATCGAGGAGATGGCCCAGCTCTGTGGTAACTTCTCAGCAGCGATCAAGGCGTGCGATGCCCTGGAGAAAGGGGATGAAGAGCGGTAAGTTTCACTGAATCCACGTCCGTGTTGGTTGCTTCGAATATTGGATTTGCAGTGTGGGTGTTCCGACGCCGCAGCGCTCTTCTGACCAGCATTCGAGCGGGCACAAGCGCAAGAGACCGGATATGATCTTGTCGAGGGTGCCTGCCTCGGCCAGTCGGGTGGATAGGGTGGCGCCTTCACCATCCCCCCACTCGGGAACGACACGTACAGCCTCCGCCAGCGGTCTCGCTGCAGTGACAGGATCCGCCGTCTGGGACTGCATGCCGGAAAGGACAGACGCACAAAGAATACCCGCAACCAGGTGCGCCATAGCGTTGTTGGGTCAAGAACGAAAATTACCTATAAATTACAACAATAGCAATTAAAACGTCTCTTCGGCTGGTTTGGGCTGTAGCATGTTGTTAATATGCTGAACCCTGCTAGGAGATCCGCAACGATAAACTGGCCAAAGACATTAAGGATCGGGGTGGTTATCTCTATTACTGCGGCATCTGCCAGAAGCCAATCAAGGGCATTGGCCGGCGTGACCATGCCGTCGACCACATGTTGGGTATCCTGCCCAAAGAGGGTAAACCGGTGCTCCGTTTGCCGTGCACTAAATGGCGCATTGGGGCGTTCAACCCACAGGATCGACACGACTACCTTCTCGGCAAGTATCCGCGACGGGGCGTTCGCTATGTTAAGTATAAGAACGGGACAGCGGGCGACGTTGTGGAGGAGGGCTACGAGGACTGGACGAATGAGATGCAGAGAAAGCGGGTCGCGTTCATCATCGACCGAGACCATGGTGATGGTGAGGCAGCGCGGGTGGCGGCGGTACGTTAACGGATAGGGATGACAGTGCTCCACTCTAACCGACTATCTTGTATTTTTTGATTGTTAAACACGAAATTGTTCAAATGGTTCTATTGTTAAGGCTTTTGTTTAATTGTTTCTAGAGATGTACAGCAGGTTTACCTTTTTTTCCTACAGAAAACTATGTTGCGGTAAGGGTTGCGCCAGGTGAGCCTGGCTTTTGTTGTTGTTATTTTTGTTGGTAAAAAGAGCTGAACAAATAGCGCTTTCAGCATGCGTTGGTAGTGAAGCGTTCGAGCGTTCAGAATATGCAGACCGATAAGTGTTGACAACAGTTATTAATTAACTTTCACGCGTGTAGTACTCACTTTGGATGCCGTTGTCCACGGCATACCGTGTCCGACGGGACGGACAAAGAAACCCATTTTCACCGAATATAGCGCTCCGCTTCGGTCGATAAATCCATACCAAGGTCACCTGCCTTGTCCATACATAAATCAAGTCTACAATAACACGTTTTCATGTGAGTTTTCGGTGTTTCGGCATCTGTTTTCTGGGCAACTATCAGCAAAGCTAAATTTCAAGCTGACTTTACATCTGTAATGCAATAATAAGTTAATAATGTATAAGGGCCGGCACATACCGATTGTGCCACGTAATTACATATCACGTGATAGACGATCTGTGTGCATTGTATTGCCAGAATGACTCCTGAACATTTCCGAAATCATAGTCGGATTATTACTCGGATAACATCCGTGTATACAGTGATTCATACGTTAATCAAAAGACCATTCCGAACCGAAAGTCCATTCCGAAATCAAAAGACCCCAGTCCGAAAGTTTCACTGCTCGTACAGAATCATTTTACGACCGACAAGTACACAAGAAGATACTACCATAATATTAGGTTCTGCTAACTAATTATATGTATATAAAGATTTCCCACACTCACATCAGTACAGTATCATGGTTAACAGGTGGTTAGCAGATCACATCCAAAAAATCGTAAGTATACAAACAAACTGTTTTGTATCCCCCCTGAAAAACGTCTTCAAAACGGCGCAGTGCCAAAGCACTCAGATTCAAATGGCTGGAGCCAAGCGGCACAGATAGTTCCACGGCACAATCTTCAATAAATTCTGCTCAGATTTCTCCGCTTTGAAAACAGCATCCCTACCTTCCGCAGACAACATCTTCCCGCACATTCCCCGCTCATCTCCAAGAATAACTCTGACCTGAAATGCGATAAAGTTAAAACGATAGTCGAAGTAGAAACTTAGATGTAGCCTTGACTTTCGATGTAGTACATTTACCATATCTCCGCGAGACGGGGTAATGGGTTCCAGGTTGCCTGCCATGATCGTGATCGCATCATCCTTGTCAGGAAGGAAGACTGAGCATATTGTCCCGACGGCCAACCTGACATAGCCGATCATGTTCACCAGACTCCGAACGTCATGGCGTTTGATGCGCACTTGAATGTCTGTCGTGACCCAATCGGTGTGAGCCCATGGCGTCGCAGAAGGATGGTCCATGCCAGATTCGTAGCTTGGTGCCGGCGGACTGTACGGCGACGGTGTTGCGCCACCCGGCATGTAACCCATTCCTGGAGATTGAATGCAAGAATCATACGACGATAATCCAGCACCATTGGCATCATAGCGTGGTGGCGCCGGATAGTATGGAGAAGGGGCGCTGAATGAATCACTTCCGTAAATACCAGGCGTCTGGAGATCGAAATTAACGCCCGGCGACTCCGGAGCCTATATAGACCACAACATCATTTCCTGTGCCATAACAACACTTCACAATTAACCGAAGCGAACTCCTATTTTGTATTTATTTATCCGAGCTTTACCCGCATTTACATTTATATATACCCTTGTTAATTAAATAATCTACAATAAATTTGAACAACTGTAATTGTTGTGTTTGTCATTCCAGTTAACTGCTTTAGCTTTCAGTTTGTAGCACAAAATATATATCGATGTTTTATGTTTTCTTATCTACGTGTTATTCTGATTCTAGCCAAAGAAGGGCTTTGCACACCTTTTTGCCGGTATGCTCCGTGCCAATATCCTGTCCGGTCTTTCCTTGCATAAGGCGAATCCTGTCACTGATGCGAGATCGGCTGGTGGAGGCTGGGCGTGCCGTTACCGGATGCGGGGAGTGTGCACGCGCCATACTGTCGACCCGGCTGGCCGAGGCTGTCGTCCTCGATGAGCTCACATCCGGTCGCTTCCGCTTCGGAACGCGCGAATTCTGATCGGTAAGGGATTCCGGCGACGCGTTACCCACACCGCAACATCCGCTGTCAGTTGAAACTCGAAGCAACACACAAAACGAGTCCAAACAATAAAATACTACCATACATCCAATTCTCAAGTGACCTTTGACCGTAGGATAAGTGTAAAAGCCATATGGAAAATAATGAAAATAAGCTACCAGAACCCTGGTAGCTCATGATAAAAACCATGAAACTATTTTTGGAAAATTGTTTTACAAAATAGAAATGCCAGCAAAATGTAGAAAATTAGATTTTCCCGTTAGCAAAAAATTTTCGGAAGTGAGTCCTTACCGCTTTCCATCCCCTTTCTTCAGGGCATCGTACGCTCTGATCCCCGCCGAGATGCTGGCATGCAGCTCGGCCAGCCGCTCTTTCTCCTCCACGACCTGTTGGTAGCGTGCGGTGGTGTCATGGAGCATTTTCGCCATTTCCATCGTCTGCTGTTCGGTCTGTTGTTTGTACTTGTCGCACTCGTCACGCAGCCGGCCCAGCTCATCCTGCTGGTCACGATTCTGTTCAAAGATATCCAACTTGATAGCAATTTAAGGAAGAAAATATTCCTTATAAAAAATGTAAATTATATTTTTTATTAAATCAGTCTGACGGAATATTGGAAGCTACATTCAGTTAACTGTTAATTTAATAATGAGTGTCTTTTTTAATATGGAAAACCTACAGTTTTCTGCACAGCAGCCAGCTGTTGGGACATTTCGCGACAGCTGTTAGTGGCCTTGTCCAGGTGCTGCTGCATGGTGCGCAACTGTCTTTCCGCGTCGTCCAACTGCACAAAAGACACATCTTAGTGATCTTACACTAGGTTATTATATCGATGAAAAGTAGAAACAAGTGAACAACACACTTCCGGTCAACACGCCAGACGAAAATGGAAAAAATTCACCATAAACTCCACGCTAAAAATTTGCTGGAGTTTTTGGAGAATAGAAGTATTATTTATTAATTAATGGTCAACACTGTAGTCGCAAAATGAAGGAAAAAGTCTGCGAAATTGGCTAGACGTTTTGGTCGATGTAAATGCCCGAAAACACGTACCTTCCGCTGATACACTCCGGTCAGCTGATTCTCAAAATCACTGCGCGCAGCTTCCAAATCGACCTGAAACTGGGCACGCACGCGGCTAATGTTGGCATCCTGGACGGAGCGGCGTGCGCTGCCGCTGTCTACGACATCCAACGGAACGGCCTGACGCTGTATTTTCTACAAAAACCATCAACTTTTAATAACTGAAACAATAATCAGTTAATCAATTTTAATGTGAAAAACTTTTTTTTTTTTTTACATCTACAACAATTTTTTTTTAAATATGTAACGCCGATTTTAACAACTAATCTGGCAATTAAAAACTATAATTCGTGAAGAATATTGTAAGACGACTTGATTCACATCGTTTTTCTGCGGATCAGTCTGGTGCAATGCTGTTTCTGCTTCAGTCAGGTCACTTCCGGCACCTTCCACACGAGCTTCCAGTCCCGCCATACTAGAAAAAACAACACTTTTGGTCACTTACATAGTCACTAGAAGTAGGCGATTTCGCTTAAAAACTTCAAATAAGTATCGTTAACTCACTGTTTACGGTTCACAGCTGGTATCGCGGAGTAACGGATTTATACCATTAGCTATTAAATTTCCGTTTGTTTTAACTATCCATTTTCCAGTTACCTCATTAATTTAATTTTAAAACAAACTGTTTAAACCTTATATTCTATTTTCCGGCGTCTACTCGTACCGGTCATATGATTATTTACTGTAATGCTAATTTGATTTCTATTTGTTTATTTTTTTATTAATTGCAACTCTGAGCCGATTTGTTTTTATAAAGTAAGGTAAACTCGTATTTGAATTTTACCGGTGACGACTACAACTACGGAGAATGTTTTGCATTTTCAGTGAATCATAGAATTATCTCATAGTAAGAATCACAGAATTATCTGAATTATAACTCAATTATTTGTTTTTAATTATCAATAAAATTTTTCTAATTATCACCCTCAATTATCATACCAAATTTCTGTACTACAAAGCAGCTGGCAGCAAAAAACACCGAATACCCGTAAACGTACCTGCTCTTACGCTGCTCCAGTTCGTTCTGCGTTCGGCTTTCTCGGTGTTTTCCTGGTCCAGGGCGAGATTCAGCTGGCGCACCTGTTCGCGGTAAGCGCTAGCTGCATGCGACTCAAGCAGCGCTTCGTTCGTCCTTTTTGCGGCGCCAACAGTACCTAACAACCAACAGTTCTGTTGGAAAACCGCCATGATTCAAGGAATTTCGTTTGAAAGAGACAAAAAAACATCACGCTCTGATTCTATGGCTGCAAAACAATTTCACAGCTTGTCCGTTCAGGGAACCTTTGGGGTTCTGGGAGACTGGGATCGTGTTCACCTGTTCAATGGGCCGCACGAGATCACACTTCTGAGGAAACAGTGAAACGTAAAAAAAATGGCTATACACAGATGTTAACTGACGAAAAACAGAAAACCAGACAAATGTGCAAAACTCTTCAAAAGATCTTTCAAAAAGATAAACATTCATTTACAACTCAAGCGATTTTTTTGTCAGAGTTGTGAAATCCATTGGTGTACTCACGCTGACTGTATTTTGTGTGCGGCAGTGGAAGAGCGCTGGCGGGAAAATTTCATGGGCGGGACACATAAAGATGGACACCGATTTAGCTACATAGTGGACTTACAAATTTGGAGACTGCTTTAAATCTGTAAACAATCGTACTGAACTTGAGACACCGGGAGTTTCACGGAAGGACGGTAAACGACCGGATGGAGTTACGCTGGCCCCCTTTGAGTGGGGGCAAATGCTGACCTGCTATGCAACGCGCATATCAACCGTTAATTACCACCGCTTACCCTTGCAGCGACTTCAAAGGAATCGGGCGCAGCTGCGACTCAGGCTGAACAGGTGAAAATTACGAAATACCAGTGCATCATGGGGGATTAGCTGTACTCTCCACTGGATTTCGAAGACCGTGGGGACCGGAAGGGCACCGTCTGTTGTCCATTCTGGCCAAGAAACTCCACCAGGAAACCGGCAAAAAGAGATCGAAAGAGTTCATTTACCAACGTATCAGCGTACAGTCACAACGTACGGGTCAATGCGATGGCCATAATGGGCCAGCACCGCCTTCTGCTAATTTGGATGACGTTTTTTAGTGATTCGGTCCCGACAGGGACTTTTTGTTAAGTTGTTAACTGACTTGATATTGCGTACTTCTACGCTCTTGTAATTTCGCGTAATAACTGGCATTAAAGGATATCATTTAACACTAAATTAATGACCAAAAGCAATAATTCCGTTATGGATTTTCAAGTTTACAACAAGTTTGTTATTTATTTTATTTATTTCCTTCGAGCAGACATTAAGCCATCTGGTGGCACTCAAACGTCTGGTCAGTTTAGAAAAAGACGCTCTAACGCAGGTAACAACGAAGAATAAGAGCCAGAGCAAGTTTCTAGTTCCCAACAGAGAGAGAAATCCTTTAACACAACCACAATGTTATTTTTATCGGAGTTTGCGGAGTGTCGACACCTGCTTTCCGGGCAACTGTCAACAAAGCCAAATTTCGAGACTTTGAGCTTGCTTGCACCGCATGAGCACCGAGGTGTACGTCCTACAGTAATAATAAGTTAATTAAGGACCAGCAAACAGCGTAAGACACGTTCAAGCGTCAGACAGGACTCGGGTCGCTTGCAATGACAAACGCAAAAACATGGATCAAAGGACATTCATAATTATCAACTTCCTGAAGGAATCGATGACTTCCTGTCGAAGATACCTAAACCAAGTTTGCATTCATTGCCTCCAGTGATGTTCTGCGTAGTTCCAACCTGAGCTGTTTTCAAACGTGCGCTTTCCTCTGTGACCCTAGCGTAATGTGTTGTCATATCTGTTATCAGTTATGATTGCATTTGTCAAACAGACTCGAGTCCCGGAAACGGGTTGTCTGCTTAAGAATGAAATAAATAAATAAAAGTTCGAAATGGATCTTATTCAGCCATTTCAGTGTCTTCAAAAAGCACGGCTTCCAATCAGAAAAAGTAAATACCTGTGTGAAGAATATATAAATATATTGTAGAAGTAGCACAAGTGTGCAGCATATTATTTCGATTTCAAAGGCAGTACTTTAAAAACAGTGTACTGTGCAGTACAGTCTGTGTTGTACTTGTTAATTATGAGGTTACACCCCGATAAACCTCACTGTTATTACCGCTGATAAACACAAGAAGATACCATTGTAAAGACCCAAACACTCCATCACAGTAACATACTGTCATAATGAACAGCTGGCATATCGTCTCCACAAGATCGTAAGTATACAAGCAAATCAGAATTCTCCGGTTGAAAAACAACATCCCCGCCTTCCATAGACACCACTTTCCCATAAATTTCTCGTCCATCTGCAAGAATAACCTGAAACGCGATAACACGAGGTAAACTACAGTCGTGCAGTTGCCGAAAGAATCGGTGTCCCGCTTGCAGTGTATTTACCATCTCTCGGGGAGATGTGGCAATGGGAACCAGGTTGGCCGTCTCGATATTGATCACCTTATCTTTGTCAAGAAGAACGACTGAGCACATTGTCCCGGTGGTTGATCTGACAAAGCCGATCATGTTCAGCAGACTCAGATCGTCATGGCGTGTGATGCGTACTGGAATGCCTGTCGTTACCCAATGGGTGTGCCCCAAGTCAATACCACCTCCCGGTGTTTCGGATGGGTTGGACATTTCAGATTCACTCCCCGGTGTCTGCGGATTGTACAGCGTGTCATTCCAGATAACAACTTAACTTTAATAATACTTTAATTTATCTGTAGCAGTTTTTTTTGGTTTTTCGTGTAATCTTGATTCTAGCCAAAGAATCACTTTGCGCACCTGTTCGCCGGGATTCTCCGTGCGGATGTCCTTTCCGGCATCTGCTTGCCGAAGGCGAATCCTGTCACCGCAGGGAGACCGGCTGGCGGAGGCTGTGTGTGGCGTCTCCGAGCGGGCGGAGGATGAAGGCGCCACACTGTTCCACCGGCTGGCCGAGGACGTCAGTCTCGATGCGCTCACATCCGGCCGTTTCCGCTTCGGTACGCGCGAATCCAGGCCGGAAGACCGTTCCGGCGTCGCAGTATCCACACTGCAAATCCAGCATTTGTCGACAAACGGGCCGAAAGAATAACTTCCACACGAAAAATAAGGACAAGGAAGAAAATAATGGAATATGTACATCAAACTCTTAAACAACTAAACAAACACCCCCTGTACATGTGATAAAAAAGTATAGGCGAGACATTTTGTTAACAAGGGGAAAATGTCATTAGCTAGACAAGTCAGAATTACATGAGAATATGCATTTTCTCGTTAACAAACTAAATCCTCAGACGTGAAGCCTTACCGCACGTCCTCCTCTTTCTTCGCGACATCGTACGCCTTGATCCCCGCCGAGACGTTGGCATGCAGCTCGACCAGCCGCTCTTTCTCCTCGACAACCTGTTGGTAGCGTTCAGTGGTGCCGCGAAGCGTTGCGGACATTTCGCTCATCTGCTTCTCAGTCTGTTCTACGTATCTTTGGTATTCATCCCGCAGCCGTCTCAACTCATCCTGCTGCTCACGATTCTGCTCAAGATAACCAACTTGATAGCAATTTAAAGATGAAAATATTCTTTATAAAAATGTAAATTATATTCAGCTAAGCTAATAATTAGTTGTTCGAATATACTGTAGTCAACCTACCGTTTTATGCAGAGCTTCCAGTTGTTGGGACATCTCGCGGCAGCTGTTAGTGGCACTATCCCGGTGCTGCTGCATGATGCGCAGCTGGCTTTCCGCGTCGTCCAACTGCAAAAGACACATCTTACACTGGATTATTATATCGTTGAAAAGTAGAAACAAAACAACAACACACTTCCGGTAAACAAAGCAGATGAAAATGGAGCAAATTTACAATAAACTCCAAGATTAGATCAGCAATTGGTGGATAATAAAACAATTCTGTTAATTTAATGGTTAATATTGTCGTCGCAGAATGAAGGGACAAAATCTGTGAAATTGACAAGGCAACGTTTTCGATGTAAATGCCCGAAAACACGTACCTTCCGCTGATACACTCCGGCCAGCTGATTCTCAAAGTCACTACGCGCAGCTTCCAAATCGACCTGAAACTGGGCACGCATCCGGCTAATGTTGATATCCTGCACTGACCGGCATACGGTGCCGCTGTCCACGGCGTCCAGCGGAACGGCCTGATGCGGCATTTTCTATAAAGAACCATCAAAATTAACTTGTTAATTAAGTCAGTTAAGTCAGTAATATTTAAGCCGAAGAAGGGGGGGTGGGGTAAAGATAGTAATAAGACCAAATGTTGCACCATTCGATAGAACTCGACGAGCTGAGTCGAATGATACCAAATTTGGACCAAAAAAATATTACTGACGCTAATATGCAGCGGGAGCTGCATAGTACTGTCTTGTAATATTTAAGCCGAAGAAGGGGGGGTGGGGTAAAGATAGTAATAAGACCAAATGTTTCACCATTCGATAGAACTCGACGAGTTAAGTCGAATGATACCAAATTTGGACAAAAAAAATATTACTGACGCTAATATGCAGCGGGAGCTGCATAGTACTGTCTTGTAATAACTGAAAGATTAATATTGGTTTAATTTTAATGCTAACACAATTGCATACAATTTTTTTATATTGTATAATATTTGTTTTAAAAAATATATGACGCCGATTTTAGCAACTAGTCCTGCAATTAAAAATTAATTAAAATGGGTGAAGAACATTTCACAAAGGCTCGATTTACATCGTTTCTCTGTAGATCAGTCCCGTTCAACGCCGTTTCTGCTTCAGTCAGGTTTTGATCTCCTTTCCGCAGCATTTTTTCAGCTATTCCAGAGCGACTTCCGGCACCTTCCACACGAGCTTGCAATCCTGCCATACTGCAAAATACAACACTTTCCAGCACTAAACACTAAGTATCGCTGCTGTGAGCTTGTTTTGTTTTATTTTTCATGGGACTCTTGTCGCATTCAGTAACGCTGATTTCTTGGCATTCATCAGAATTACATCCTGCATTGTTGATGGTTCTGTGTGTCCATCAAGTAAAGTTAGAAATCAATAAGCGATTTCGCTTGAACACTGATCTCGTTAAGTTACTATTACAATTCACAACTGGTTATAACAATATTATGGATTCATACCGGTTTAAGTTTGCATTTTTCTCGCAATCTGTTTTTTTGGTTAACTAATTAATTTCATTTTAGTGTGAACTGTATAAATTTTATAATTTGTTTTCCAGCGTATACCAGTATTACTGTTACGCTAAACTGATTTTTCTTTATTTTTTATTAATTGTAGTTCTGTGATGATTTTGTTGTCTAAAGTAAGGAAAATTCGTAATACCTGTTTAACCGGTGACGGCTAAGAACTGCTACCCCAAAATGTCTGACTTCTCATAAGTGAGCTTGAAAAATACGACATTTCTGTAACGCAAAGCAGCAAAAGCTGCAGAGAATAGTTCAACGCTCGGCGTAAACGCACCTGCTCTTAAGATGCTCCAGTAATCCAGTTCGTCCTGCATTCGCTTTTTCGGCGTTTTCCTGGTCACAGGCGAGACTCAGGTTGCGCACCTGTTTCACGGTGCAGCTCCAGGTGCGAGTCAAACAGCCCTTCGTTTGTAGTTCATTCAGCATCAACAGTGCCTTTTAAGGAGTTTTGAGTTTGGGGTTCGTCGATCGTATTCACTATTCACCTGTTGAGCGAGCCCATAATCACACAACGAGATCTCAGATCTGGCTATCCCAACACTGAAATGTGCAAAAAAATGGCTAGACAGACCTGTCCCTCTATTAGAGAAATCAATATAAGTGATAAAAGACTAAAAAGTGGACAAAAAAGGGATAAGAAGAGGATAAAGAAGCGAGATCGAAGATCGCAGTTTCTTGATAGGACTTTTATCAGAGTTGTGAAATCCACCGGTATACATAACGTTAGAAGTCACGCTGACTGTATTTTGCATGCGGTAGTGGAAGACAGTTGGCGGGAAAATTTCATGGGCGGGGCACATAAGACGGACGACCTATATAATGATTGCCAAATTTCCAGCTTGGTTTAAATAAATCTGAAAAATGATAATAAATTACGTTAATAAATTAGATTGGATCACTACCATGCGACTGTGGGGTCCGGGAGCATACCGATCAATGTGCTTGCTTCAAACGAATCGACCTGCAGCGGGCAAACACAATGGTTACTTCTGTTAATTTTTGGGAACGGTTCCCCCATCGGCCAACTTGGACAAAGTGTACACCGTGCACGTGGTTCCGTGCAGGAAGTGTGTAACCATAATGGTTTACTGGTTCTTCTGTGTCCCTTTTCCGGTCCATTTGCTGATATCTACTTTTGGATACTGCTTATACGCACATTTTCGTAATCGAATCCTTTTCATTTCTGAATCCTACACGTGTCAGAAAGTTCGAAACTTCGAACAGCCAGGTTTATTAATTGTGGATTTTTTTAGTATAGTATGATAGATAGATGTACACAAGTCGCAAATTGTTAGTCGCACACTGTTTTGAATTAACAATGTAAGTTAACTGTAAAGTTCTGGTCCGCCTGTATTACTGTTGTGAAATAATGTTTACAAGGTACGCTAATTTAGGTAAATACCGGGTGCGGCGCAGAAATTGGCGGTGTAGACTTTTGCAGATCTTTACCCACTGACACTAGACAGACATCTCATGCGTACTGAAAATGAAAGAGCGACTTTCTAGCTATCGGAATATGTGCAGGTTGTCAGTGTACCATTTTCGGGTAGAAAGTTATAGCCCACTGAACTTTAGGGGGTGTGGAGATATCTTGGCGGGAGTTTTGAAGGTTTTAGTGAATATGTCTGAGCATTACAAATAACAACCGCCATCCGTTTGCTGTTGAACGGTGCTCCTACATGCAGGTTTTCGTATCCCTTAAGATGCATTTGAAAATTGTGCACCTGAATCCTTTTAGAACGATATGAAATTTGAAACGTTTTATTTCTTAAAGTGGCCAAAATGGCGGCAGAGATTGAATCACCGTGGCTTACCGCAGACAAACCCCCGATGTACACTTTCTCTACGTCGTTTGAGAGAGCATGTTATGAGCGTCAGAAATTTGGATCACTTGCCCAGATGCCGTCTGATTTTCATGACTTATTGGTAGCAACGTAAAAAGCACCATGAAATCACGCCGCCATTTTTGGTTTGTAAAAATTCGAAGTATTCGCTGTGCTCTGCTGTGCACATTACAAGACTGACTATTTCTCCACAAGAAAGCTGACTCAATGTACTACTAAAAACGATAGCTTATGTGTATTTAAGCATGCATGTTTGTGCATAAATATTTTTCATTGATTTCCGAACAATTCGTTATGCTCGAAATCCGCCAAAACTTTCATCCTGTGCATTTCATTTAAAAATCAGAATAAGTTTAAGAATATCACCAGCACCAAATAGTTACATTGACTCATGTAGAGCATGAAATTGCCTACAAAAAGAGCCTAAGATCACTCTGGAAATTTATCTGCCTACACGAGAAATCGCCGTCCAATTGGACCGCCAATTTTTGCGCCGCACACGGTAATTAATTAAACAGGACACGTCCGGGGAAGAAAGCATTCACGGGACTTTCGAAAGACAGCGTTTATGCCAGTGGCAACGGCTTTCTGGAGGCTCTTAAGCTGATATGGCATTCTTAAAAGAAGCTTAGAAGTGTGATGCAGAATACGGGAGAACCGTGGAAACTCCCGCTTGATGGAATTCCTGCGCCAGCGTGTAAGTGTAGAAATACAGCGAGGCAACGCTATTTGCGTTATGGGTACAGGGTACGAGCATAGAAATGGAAGACGTGTTTTGGTTTTTAACGTGCTGCTGATTCATCTTCAATGGCTCGTATGAGCTGTGTCGAAAAATATTAATAAAATTTAAATTTTTTGAGCGAAGGCGCTGTCCGTGTACAGTAGATACGGAATTTTACTATTTATTTGAACAAGAGCATGCCCGCGTGCGGGCGCAGTATATAATTTTTCAAGCCACCGAAAGTGCACGGATAGCGCCTCCACTCTACTGTATTGTAGCAAATGTGGATGCGCGGTCAACTGGAAGGAGCATTTCGATCTGAAAGGACATCTGCAAGGATATCTGTTCCTTCGCGTGCTAACTGGAACGAATTGTTTATTTAATTTTTGGAATTTTTATCGTGTCAACAATGTTTCTGGGCCACTGCCAAATAAAAAAATTGATCTGCAGGGATCATCCTGATAGGAGGCAGTTTATCGCGACCAGATAAAACCTGGATATACCGGTACGAGTACTCCAGCTTGGTCGTTGCACATGGAACGAAAACAGCAGCAAAGTCTGTCATCCTCTACAGTACTCCTTTGCGGACACATATAACCAGAGAAGTGAGTACATGTTAACCGATTTGTGGTGAAGTATCTGCCTGAATTCTTTGTAACGAAGTAGAGCCTGTAGAGGTATCGTTTTAATTGGGCGCACGTATCACTATAGCTACAGTAATGGGTGCAATTAGGTACAAAGCAAAAGTACGCACCGCCATCCTTAGTTCGGTCTGCGATTCGCTCAACATTTTCCGCACATTACGAGTTACATTTTCTCCACAACTGCACTAAGGTTTGGACATATCAAATGTTGGTAATCTCTGCTAGAGTTTTGTGTGGTTTGCACGCAGAACAAACACAGGTTCGGAATTCAATCGTGCAGAAAAGCTTTGAACGGAATCATTCGAAGCCCGAAGGCGAAAGGAAACTGTTACTAACAGAAGATGTGAAGATGCGAAACGGAAAGGAGCATATTATCGCTACATAAGGTTATAAAAACAGCTCCTTAAGATGTACAGGCGAAACAATGCAACAAACTCTACATTATGAATTCCTTTTTGTCGAAGCACCCGGCTAACTGACGGGTCAACATAACATTCGACAAAATAGTATATCCGCTTTATCGGAAGAATCCTAAAATCCAGATCAGTGAAACTTCGTGTTCATGAGCGTGTCGAGGGCAGAGAGTGTCAGCTTTGTCAACTTTTCCACATCCAGATTAGCCATGCTAGCTCTAGTCCACTGGCAACCGCGATAATCCGTAGTTATGCGTGGATCACAAGGCTGATAAAAATTAATGACCTAATGAAAAAACATAAGGATTAAACCTGTTCACCCATCGCACATGACCGTATTTCCTTACAGTAGGTATATCACCACCATGGTAGGAGTAGGAGCGGGTCGGCTCGAGAGAACGAGCCCACTGCGCAATCGCTTCCAAATCAGATTCCAGCGGACTGGTGTTTCTTTCTAACAGATCCCACATTTGGATAACAGTGTCGGCTGAATTCAGATTGACAAATCCAAGGGGAATCGATATAGATAACTCATCGCCCAGCAAGGAGCAGTCCTTCCACAGCAACACATCGAATGAGGTACAGCAGCCGGCTACCGTTACAAGACCATCCTGCAAATCATGTCCCCACTCCAGGGCAAATGTTGAGCGGCAGAAAATGAGCTGCTTAATGCGCGAACCCTTTAGCACGTGCTTAATCAGCCGCAGCAAATCTAGGGTATCATGCTGTATCAGATCTGTTATGACAACTCTCTCGGTGAACTGATTAACGCACTTGAGCAGACAGCCGGTAACTGCGTAAAACTCACTCCAACCGCAACTCGGTAATGGAAAAAAATCATCCAGCTCCACAGACACGCGGACTTCTCTGAAAAGACTCTCGGACGAGAGAGCGGCATTCCAGAGTTTACATGTACGGCGACATCGTACACGACTGACAGAGTCCAGATACTGAAAGATTTCGACAAGAATTTCCCTTGGAACCGGTATGTTCCGCGATCCTTTGAGAATTCGGCCCTTTCTTGGACGCTTCGCAGAACGAGCGATTTCGTTTGAAACACGTTTCACACCGGAAGGCTCGGAACAGGACTCGGAATCAGAATTTAATCGTCCTCTGCTGGATTTCACCAGCGTTTCCTATAAGACATAAAAACAGAAATATATTTACAAGTTATTAAAAAATATCATAAAGAATCATTAATTTTATCTAGAGATTCCATCTACCTAACGTAATCCAAGCTGGAGCTGATTTTAGGTAGTACCGGTATTTGCGGGTGATTGACGGTCGCTTGTGTGATCTTTTCGTTTTTAGTTGCAGTCATGCATCAGCTCACAAGCAAGGGGCCCGGACCAATATATTCCCTACAAGTCTTTGACGGAATTTCATTGTCCCGCATTGCGACGATTCCCTTATAAGGGGTACTGCGGAAAAACGTCGCAGTAGCTGACAAAGAAGAGTTCCGCAGCAGTAAAACATCATCTCCAAAATATGACACTGAGCCCAGTATAATGGGTTAAATGTTTTAATGTAAAACTACTGATTTTGTACTGTTAAATTTTAATGTACGGTACTCATTACAGGGTATGTTTTTCAAAGGTGACGTGGCCAATGGATAATTGTGAAATATCAAAGTTACTAATGCGTGCGTTCGTTTAGCATAGGGTCTATAAGGGAAGGATCAGCAAGATCACGATCTTAATCCGATTACCATAGACCGCTTTGACGACCGCCACCGCCGCCAACTTACGCAACTTCGAAAATTCATATTGTTCACCGCTTCTTTGAAAACATACCCTGTAATTTTTACGCCATCTTGGGCGTCGTCAATTGCGTGTTGTTAAGGAAGACATACGGGCGTCTTCGTTTTTGTACCAGGGTGTTAGCATTGAACTGCAGATTGGAAACGCTTTGTGTATAATGGGTACTTTTGGGCATTGTGACGGTTAGTTTTTATTAACACGTCAGGTGTTGTCAAATAAGTGGACAGCTAAGAAAATAACAAGTATATATAGTAGCCCTGTAATCAGTACATACTAGGCCCAACATACTGGGCTCAGTGTCATATTTTTGGAAATAATATTATACTGGTGCGGACCTCCTACTTGTCAGCTACTACAGTATGAGGTTTTTCGGCAGCTCAACAGTACCGCTTATAAGGGAATCTTCGCAATGCGGACCAATGAAATTCCGTCAAAACATTCCTCACACAAAACAACTGTGTACTTATGTTTACGCCTACTTATGTGCACATCCGAAATGCTCCAATTTTAGACCTCCATTGGCAATTTTCGGAAACAAGTATCCTTACATCCGCAGTTGCTTCCGCCACTGTGGCGGCAAGAATGCCCCCCGCCAAGGGCGGAAGCGAATCCATGAGGTACAGTTTGATAGCAAAACTATGTAGTGCATGTAAGTGTTTGAATAAGTTTTGTGTCCCGCTGTGCGATCAGTTTCCTGGTAGAGCGGGCGGGTGAGACCTTCGACACTAGTAAGGCTGCCCAGGAAGCGGACACCCGCTACTTTGCGACTTGGAACTTACCAACTGCTCGGTCGTAATGGATGTTCTGTGGCGCTGTTTTTCAAGATATACCAATCTTTCGGTGAGCACAGACAGACACACAACCCAGTGTCGACTTTCCAAACGCCTCTTAAAACCGTCTGACGACTTATCTATCATGTAAGTCCAGTAATCTTTCGGCAACAGACAAGACCGCGTCACAAAATATTTTTCTCCAATGGCATTCTTTTCCATGTCCTTGGCCGACAAGGGCAGCCGAATCTGCGAGTCTAAAACCAACTCCCTGACGATATCGTTCCCTAGTTGCAGTTCTACTAGTGCGCACGGGAGACCCGAAGGAAAACGGTTGTTCAGAAGCCTCCCCGGCAGCCAGGTCCGAGGGAGATTCGGGCGAGGGCGAATTAGCACTTCAATACTAATGGTCCCACATTTGGCTGTTTCCTCATCAGGAAAGGGCCAATGCGATGGCTTCTCAAACGATGATGGCAAAGAGCATGAGTGGGTCCTTCCATATTCAACAAATGCGGAGCGCTGGCCTGGGCAGCCGAAATCAATAATGAGACCACCCTCCACAATGTTAATCACTTTGCCATGTTGAAATAGTCCGTCCTTGCCTCGTACATCTACAGCATTCCATGCATCAACGCGTTCTGTGGAGCCATCCCCGTATATGTGCATTTTAATGCGAAGTGAACCGCAAGAAGTCTAAAACTGGTTATTCATTTAGAAGCACAGAAATGGTTTGGAGACACAGTGAACAAATAGGTGAACTGGAATTTAGTCAGGAAAGATTCAAATCACGAACCATCAGGTCTCGATAATAACTTTTTCAGAATTTTCGATAATTTTCAATAGACCTCATGCGGTGGAACGTACGAGTGAGCCGTTGTACGAAAAGACCGAAACCGTTGCTTAGCCGACAGAGATGTGCTTATGGTAGCCAACCGGGCAAGTCTACAACGCTGCTCGGTTCGGTCGAGTTCGAACGTTTAGAGTCAGGCGAACAAAATGAAAATACTAGAACTGGTCACAAAAATCTTCAAACACAATTCTATGACGAGTGATCTCCCTATCCATGATAAGAGGAATCTTCCTGTTCATTCTGTATTGTTGAAAACATCAGGGAGCGTTGAAAACCGAGGATTGTAATACCGTGAAGGTGGTCTCTTTAACATGTGTCTCCAGGGGCAAATTTAATTCCGGTCTAGGATCAGTCAACCGCCCGGGTGTGGTTCGAACGCATGAGGTCTATGAAGTTCCACGTCAGGCTCACGCTGCCGCACGCTGTACACGATCTGGGGCCTGCATTATTGCTCTGTCAGCCCTATAAGAAGTTCAACTGCGGCCCACCTGGGGTGTGGCTTTGGACTAGACTTTCACGCCTGAGAGACTGAAATAGCATCACGACATGACGTTATCTTTGCTGTACTTCCATTTTGTATGGCATTTGAGCTCTTTATTACCAGAGATACCTCTCCGAGAATATGTTCGTCTAAATTAGTCGATAACCGGGTGAAAGGTTTCCATAACATTTATGCCATTCGCCGGGAACCGCTCAACATTGATTCCCTGATATCGACACTTGTACTGATGTGCCCTTTGGCTGGATTCTCCACCGTATCTTGGCGAATCTTCCTAATGGAATTAAACATCAGTCGCTGTGATTTCCCATCTTTTTTATAGCCACTAGTGGTCAAAATAGATACTCCTTGTTAACACTCACCGAATCCGAGCGGTCTCGAAGGCAATTTCAGAGTGAGAAAATTCGCCAGAAATTCAGTATCAAGCTCTCGTACTCGTTTTGCCCCTGAATTCCTGGGAAATTAGGCATGCATAAATTTAGTCAAAAACGCGACATTAAAAAACACTCCGGAAGGAAGTTGTCCTTCCGGCCCCAACGACCGCCTTTTCCGGAAGTATTACGTAATTGATCACTTGTCTCAATACAAATTTTTTGTTATGCTAATTCCGAACTTCGTACAATGCAGAAATGAATTCTCTACAACATAGCATTGAGAATAAAGTGGAGAAAAATTATTTCAGACAATTATCGTAGAAAAACCGATGGAAACTTTTTGAGCAAATTTTGGAACAAAACTGTCCGGTTTACATGCCCCTGCCTCATGCACTGTCTGATCATTTCCTTCGCTACATTTAAGAAATCACAGTTACTCATGGCATACATGACATGCATAAAACTAACTTGCTCTGGTTTCCCTTTCTGCCCATGTTTTATGAAATCTATTAGAACATCAATAAGTATTTCCCGCTAAATGCGCTCTAGGAGGTCGACCTCAGAATGCACTATTCAGAAGCAGAAACGGTTTATGGCAGTGATGACGAATTGATCAGAGAACCAGCTGAACCAATGGAAACTGATACGGAGCTGAGAGTTTGTGTAGAGGATTGTTTTATCATCTGTTGTTGCTTGCCTAAATCACGGTGTCCAAAAACAACATCCTGGGCTGGATTTGTTGTCGTAAAATACTGTGAGAACTCGCATTTACGATAATATTTTCAGGCCAAGAAGCGAGTCGCTCAGCTCAGCGCAGAGCGTGCTCATACGTTACACCTAATTTTTCCACTTTTGGAAAAAGTGCTGTTGAAGGGTCGACCCAGTAAAAACGTGACTCGCATGCGTGTATTGAGGAATAAAAGTCAAGAGGATGATTCTCTTCGCTCTTTTGTTTTGCTCCACTTTGAATAGGGATAATTTATTTTGAGCAGCGTTACACAAATTTCGCGCGAGACCTTACTTTCCCAGTTCACTCTCGATTTTAAGGCGTGTTAGCCATATTTGATTGGCTGGCCTCTGAGACGCACTAGGAAATGACACGCATTTAGAGTGCGTAATTTGGTGAGTGTTAATAGAGGCCTTGTTAATTAAATAGTGTTTATTGACTTTTGTCTTCTAGCTGCGCCAGTAGTGCGGCTGATCCGTACATCTTGATATATGATATTATACAGTACGTGTACTTTGTACTTACGTGTTAGCTTTTTGATAAACGATACACTGAAATCTTTCACTTGACCATCAGCGTGTGATTTGTCAGCGTGACTAACAATGAGCGAATGAATGATGTTGATTGTGCAAATATTTGCCCATTATTGTTGCTTTTGTCTTTATTTAACATATGGAGGATGTCTTCCTAATGCTGCTCCCAGAGTTGAGTTCATTTCAGAAGATACAATAAAAATGAACAGAACAGTAAAAATAGACATACCGG
>JAQGAU010000866.1:0-23082 GCA_034698045.1 Paramacrobiotus richtersi | reverse complement strand
TACCGTACAATTGTAAGTCGACAATGTCGGCGAGCTATTCTGGCGAGTAGATACGCCCACTTTGTTTGTTGAAATAAAGACTTTACGAGAAATGAACTACATTTTTCGCGGACCAGATGATGCTCCTGTTACTGCTTTATTGTGTGCTCGTGAAAGAGTACCTGCTCACTGCGGAATATTTAAAAATTTCTCAGCCTTTAATAAATCTTGTAAATCGAACTCGTTGTCCGACTCGAGATCTACTTTATCTAACCCGTTCTGCAAATTTGTGGTAATGATAAATTATGGATGGTCTTTAGTATTAGCCAATTTATCTTCCATTTCAATGGCTTTGGCCTGTTTCACTAGAAAGTCCTCGGCACTTTGTGGCTTGAGACAAGTAGCGTCTTTTAGCAGACTGCCGGTAAGTCCATTAGTTAGTATATCGGCAACCTCCTGATCGTCGTAAGTTTCTCCTAACGACCTCAGGTGTCTGAACCACTGGCGGTGAAGTGAATGTGTGCGAACACTTTTAAATACGCTGCATGGCTTAACATTCGGCTGAACGTCCATTCTTGATAAGAACCGACTGCACCAGAGCCCTCCACGAACATAAACTTTCCTGGATTCATTCAGTCACAAGATGAGCAACACAGCTTGACGAGGATTCTCTTGCAGAAAGAGCGTACATATTCAAAAAATGCAATGACGCACAAATATCTAACGAAAACCTTGAGCAAGATGATATTGCCAACGGACGGATGTTTCCAGAAGCCAAACAGCCAATGGGTCGAGACATAACCGGAAATCTTTGTGGTTTCCCGTTCAAAGAAGTACACGGGTGGCAGTGACGCAGATGGCAATAGCACCGATTAATGCGCACTATTATAAATCCACTATTTCTAATCCAGAGTTTTGATGGGTACTTTATCCTCAACTGGATCTTTAGAAATCTCTTTTTTATATTGTACCATGTATAAAAGCGGAAATTGCAGTGGGAATGAAGAGCATACGTTCACTACGACGAGTTCTATCATTTCTACGTTAACTGCAACGCATAGTCCATTAGACTCCATCTACGCCAACTTCAAAGGTCACCGCGACTACCGGAGCGGCCGCTCATGTGCGCTGCAAGCCACGGCAGTGTGTAATTGCAAGTGTAAATGTGGATGATGAATACCCCCGTTTGTTTATTCTATTGCTGCTGCAGCTACAAACATTGTTGTATCTACGAGTATCCGCAATCAGAAGGCGAACTGTTTTGCTGGCAACCTGCACGCGAAACAAGGCGTCTTTCATCGCCGTATCTACCACGAGGGTTTTGGTCGTACCGATTATGCGCGTGTGTTCCGCAGTGCCGGCTGACTCACTTCCAAAAACAGATTTCTGCTCGTAACAACGCACACCATGGTACGGTTTAACTTCAACGTAGTTTTTCCACAGTAAATTGAGAACCACGGCTGAGATGTTCATGTAATAGCATAAGACAAGCACTTGCATTTCTATGCTACAATGCCACATGCTTTTAAAGTTGTTCATTCGAAATTCTTCAAACGGAATGCCAAAATCTGCAATCTGCACAGCCGGACGCGCCAAATGACTGCAGAAAATGTTCAGTAAGCGCATTTTGATGGGTGACGTTATGACATTTTCCTTTGCACGAAAGCCCCATGGACGAGTGGCTGCTGGTCTATGGAATGGCGTTACCGCCGACATGTGTGGAAATCCCCATGAACTTACCATCTCGCTTGACCGGCACAAGCAGCCACAATTACTCCAATATTCTGATTTGTAGCCGCTAGTCTCGTACTCCTACTTTGCTGCGTCGAAAGTGTACATATAACTTTTTGGAAAATCTCTCTCTATAGAGTTGTTACCTTAGAGGAGATTGAGCAAAAGCATGGATACACGGATGCAGATACACATTTCCCACCTGCACTGCAAGCGAAAAAAAATCATTCCAAAAACTGAAAAATCATGAAGGCAAAGTTTTCAAGTGCCCCTAATGTTCATATCTTGTGATTGTTCATGGGAAAGGACGGGCGGATGTCCTGTGGCAACTTTTCTTTGGGACTTCGAAGGGCGCAAAAAGACTGCCGTGCAAAGTCTGGTGACAGGGTTTGTTGGACAAAAAAGATCGGGAAGAGTATTTACTTTAGAAACATCCAGGCCGACGTGGATTATCACTATTCTAACAGGACGCACCTTCACTACAGACGTACCGAGGCCGTGAATTTGCCAGGTCAAAAAGTTGAGGACCTGGCTAAAGCTGGATTCTACCACGCCTGTGCGCTCAGTTCCACTGTTTACCTGTGGAGTAGGTATTCGGAGACATACTGCCGTTTGAAGACATCAAAATTCACCATGCCTTATACAACCCACTCTAGCAGTGCGTCAAAATCTTCTGCCATCTGATGCCCAGTAACCAGCAGTATTTTCAAATTTCTCCATGCTAAATCTGGCGCGCAACATCATATTCCGTGTTGTCTCACTCTACACTCTATGCACTTATGCTACGGAATTACGGATATCACCAAATGGGCCTTATTACTATCCGCCGAACAGAAATCGTTCGAATTTTCCCGTCATCCACTCTGTCCAACCTCCCGTGCCGGTCTTCCGCGAACCTGCTTGTACTCATCGCCGAGTCAGTCACTATCCCAGGCGTGTTCAGCACTTGGTTTATAGGTGGCCAACTGTCTGATTACTTTCGTACAACTGTATTTAGTTACTAACCCTTTTTCGAAAATTTCCGGCTTAAAGGTAACAACCTACTACGACTGCACATACATCTTGCATAAAACAGGAATGAATCACGCCACGCTTTAGCATATTTAAAAGCGGTTTATTCACTTTAAATGCCACCGTACCCCACAATGTGTTGAGCATAAGATTCTGCGAACTAAACAGCGCACGCTGTTGTTCACCTGTATCGTGACTTCCACAACAGAACAACACCATGATATAAGAACTTTACGCTTTTGTTGCCGACAGTATCTCTGCTGGACCTCCCTCGTCTCATTGAACTAATGGTATCGCATACTCAGTTCAGCTGTGGTCTTTTATGAAACAAATAGCATCTTTTCGATACAACAGTGGCCTGCACTTGTTGCATTCCATCAGAACGTTTTTTATTCCCGTTAGAAATTTTTTTTGTGTGATTCGTTCTGTTGGTGAAAATTAGATACAGCAATGGTCGGAAGGATTGTGGAAAATCCGGCGCCCTAGACGGTACCATCCAGCAGATGGCGTAACAAGAAAGATCGGTCTAAAGATCTAAGATCTAAGTACAAGAAAGATCTAAGTCTTAACTAAAAATCGTATGAAAAGTTTGTTTGCAGCTTGCCAAGCATTGATGTGTGGTTTGGAGGGTCCGTCGACGGAATATATAAAACAAACTTCAGATGCGGCTGCTTCAGATTGTTACAAAGTCTGTTCGTCATATCTAATACGCTGACATAAGGTATACGAGAAATCGAAAACGGCTGCATGCTGTTTGGATCACCAGATCCGGTTCATGCAAAAGGTGGCCTTACATCGAGGACGAAATTTGAGCCTGCTTTTTGACAGCCATTGGACGACCTAATTATTCACACTCAAGACGCTACAGAATATTACAACGTCCATTTGTCAAGCCTCTGCGGTTAGTTTACAGCAATACTGTGTAGATTCTCATAATGATCAGCTGTTCCTTTGAATCTCTTTTCATAGCAAGGCATGCGGTGATGCGCGCTCCTTAAACACCGTCGTGGCTCTCCTTTGCGATATGTAGAATTTGACTTGGCCATGAAAGAATGGCATGTAACTACGGCAGATGTTGGTACCTGCAGATAGTACGAGAATCTTCCGAAAATCCACTGCCCAAGATGATATCAATGTTCACGATGCTGGTTATGGCAAATTGATTGAAAATAATCAACACCGAAATCTGACAGGTGGAGCGTTAACACTGCTTATTTGCTTAAGTGTGGAGGAATATAAAGCGTGAAATGTTTTTTGCGTAACCCGTTGATTTTGCGGCATGAAGATGCGAAATGCGAGGAGCTTTGAGGAATCGCTCAGTCTGTAAACCGCAGGGCTATTCAAGGCGTATTTGCAGCGGATCGGCAACCGGAAGAAGTAGCAGCCTTTCGAGTAGCTCCTGTTGACAGCCCTGAGAATAGCATTTATTTTCCCTAGCAGTTTGGCAAGTGTTGCCACCAGACACTCGCAAATCACGATCCTCCGAGATTTACTGGACAAATTGCAAAAATCTTTGCTTTTTGGAAGTCACAAACACGACGATAAGAGTCGATCGTTTTATTGTGACCCTAATGTATCACAATGGAGTGCGTCGTACCACATTGATAATGAATAACAAATAGACTAGCTATGTGAGCGCTGTGCTACATATCGATTATACATGTATCTATATTACGCAGCACGAATGTGTAAATGTACTGTAAAATGAGGCCGATTACGTTAGACGGCAAATATGATTTCATAAGGCTGAAACCAACAGTCAAGTTGAGTCAACATGTTGGAATTATATCGCGCGACTTAAATCGCGTCAAGAAAACCATGAAATGACTACCAGTAAATGGCAGAATTAAACGCAGCCTTGGGAATGCTTCCTACATGATGAAAAAGAGAGATTGCTAATCCGGAAAATGACTCCTCTCGGTATGGAGAAAGAGACGGTCAACACGATAAGTAAAATGGTTTACGGAGCATATCAAGTTTATTGCCGATCAGGGAAAGTTAACGGTCGTTTACTACACGACAAGTGTAGTAATATTGCTCATGCGCAAGAAAGAGTGATAGTACTCGAGCCATGCAAAGCATGGCAGACTGAAATAAAGAATCACTCAGAAGGTTACGGTGGTCGTACGCTTAGGAACACCATACATCACACTAAAGTAGTAATATATACGCCACAAGATGCTCTCCAAGCGAGGAGAGAATGCGCACAGGATGTTGCCGTGATGTTCACCACGTGAGATGAAAAAACTTACAATCTTGGCCTAACTGCCCTTTTTTCCAGAATATCCGTCACCTGCGGAGTATATCAAAGAACAAAGAAGTGTGTGGATTCGACAGGTCCGCTGACTTCAGTAAGTGCTTTGCTTCAGCCAAAGTACGATTGTACCAGTGTGTTCAGCGCATAATCATGACAGCGCTGCACGAAATGGATCCGGAAGTTAAAGAAGCGCGCCATGAAGATGCCGTAAGTTTTTGGTCGTTTCAGATTCCTGGATTACAATAGTTACGATTATGGTTTTCTCCGTAGCTGTGATCTGTTTATGGCTGTGTGACGAGGACGTCTTCCGGTGCAGACGACGCTCGTATGCTCGTTGCACGCCGCGCTGATGCACGGTGCCGGTGACGTCACATGCCCTGCAGTTCCGCCTTGCCGATGTACACAGCGCCCAGTGCTTCTGCCGTTAGACTGGCATTCACGTTCTGCACTGTCGCCGTGCACATCATATTTTGGGGTTCTGTGTTCTTCCCTCGAGGGTTTCCCCTCGAGAGTGTTCTTTCTTTTTGGGTTTTTGTGTGCTCAGCTCAGCAATAAAGCTTCCTTTATTGCCTCGCTGGCATTTCGTTGTGGTTCTGTGGCAGACAGTGCCGATATAGATCGGACATCTGTCTGCGTCCCCATTTGGTTTTCCTCGACGGACCCATCCGGGTTCGTCTCAGCTGTTATTGTTTCAGCATGTGTGTAGCAAATGTCTTACTTGGTAGGCAGATTGGGCCGTGAGTTGCCGACAAGCCTATCTCTGCCGAGTACTCTGTATTCGTGAATCCAGCTGTCAAATGGGATCGTCCCATGGTAGAACTGTCATGCAGTTGAGATGCGCTTCGGAAAATCTGGGACAATGCTTCACAGCGTGCTTAGCAGATAGTAACAGGCACCAGGCTGTTCAAGGTAATACCACGTGTCCTTACGTTCTTCGTAGGTACTGTTGCTCTACAGTATGAATTTATAACCAAGGTCTGTGATATTCAGTTTTGATACCAAACATTGCACAAGTTGGCGGACGAGACTGAAGATATTGCATTATCCGTACGCTTTATGTACCGCTTCCTTCTTTTTAGAAAATATCAGCCCAATTCTGCATATCCGGTCGGGCACTGTCGATGAGGCTGGAACCGCCTGGGTTGGGTAAAAAAGGGAATCTTCATCGAGGGATCCAAGCGTCCATGTTGTTGGCATCGTCTTAGAAACTGTTTCCTGTGCGAAGCATTTCCTGTTGAATATTCGGTAAATCGTTGTTTGCTGTTGCTTGCAAATACTGTAGATTATGTCGTCGCTTTCCTCTGGATAATCACTTTATACACATCTTCGTGAACGGTCAATATGAACAACAACTGTTTTCTTACGACCGGTTCGATTTTGTATATCGAAATTTACTGTGGATATTTGCCGTGGTCCAAGCCAGTATTTTAGCAATTTACGTGAACTTGCCCGTACTTGTGATTGGTTGGTAACTTGTCCGTACTACTAAGATTTAAAACGTTTACGTATACGTAGGCGTGTAGCTATAGTATCGGACGGGCACTACGTATTGACCATTTACTGCTACGTACGCGTTGCTCCTTTTTGTTCTTTTTACCGATGACACGTAACGTACCCGCCGTAATTGCACGTGCACATACGACCCGATCGCAGCTGCTCATTTTTTAAGGTCATTGGTCAAATCAGGTCAGGTCAGGTTACTTAAGGTAATTTCACCTTGTTTTACTGATTTATTCAAACATGTGTGCAAAGGAAATTAGAATGAAAGGAAAACTAAAAATTTCCTTTAATAATTTTGCTTTCACTAATCATGACGCGCAGTACTGCATTTGCAGCTGATCGCTGATTATTTTTAAGATCGTTGCGTTTGCATTTGTTCTGAAGTACTGGATTACTCGTGGGAATCCATTGTTCAATTTTCTTCATTGGTTTCAGGATTATGGCCGGCTGAAGAACCACGCCGCCATTATTATTGATTATTCAAAGAAATACTGCACAGTACTGCACAATAACGTGAAGTTAACAATAGGTGAGGAGACAGTTAACAACAGTCCGTAGCTATTCTTACTTATATATCATAGAGATAGTCCACTGTCAAGACACTGTGAGGAGACAGTTAACAACAATCCGTAGCTATAAACACATGAATAATCGCTAGTAGCATAAAGTCTACTGCTACCGTCCGAACTACTGGAATCCTACGAAGCTAAACTTAAACGGTTTTACCTCAGTATCGACCAAAGACTGCTACCGTACAACAGGGAATGGTTTTCTCGGAACAGAGCCACAAAAACGAAAACCTGCTTTGATAGCAATCTAATCTCTCCTTGATGGTTATCATTACGACTAGGCTGCTGTGAAGATTACGACAAAGCTTACTGTGGAGGGTTCGCTCCCCAAAGTGCAACAATTGCCATCGTGGTCGTTTGCAAAGGCCAAGGTCTGCTCATTGCAACGCAGACAGTAATATTGTATCAGCGTTACGTAAGTTTGCCACAGAAGGTGCGGAATCGTTGCCATCAACTGGCGGCTTCTTGTTACAGTTTGGTGTTACCAATTTGTAGACTTGAGAAGATCCATTTCCAAGTGTTTCTGAGGCTCACAGCCAGTTTGCATCTGTATAGAACTAGAGGGCAAGGCAACCAGGGTAATTGTGTAAGCAAGACTGTATACTGACCCAGAAAGAATGGTGATGGGATAACAGCCACTTTGCATTATTAAACCACCAGCACCTTTCACGCAATAAATAAAACAGAAAAATACAAACCGCTGCTTCGACGATGATAGACGACTATAAATTTCGTGTCATGCTTGTGCCACAGCATAGCAGCAAAGCCCCAGCGAAGCTTCTGAGGTGGTAAGAGTCTTTGGAAAGTGAGCTATTGCAAGGAGTTGTGGACTTCCAGATCAAAAGCGCGCTAGCGCTCTAAACGAGTCACTCCTGGATCGAAATGATCGAAAATCTAGTAGTGCAAGTGCGAGGTATACATATATTGAATACGGGCGTCGACGTGCGAGTAGAGCTCCTGCGAGACTGGCTGGGCGATATGAGCCATCAGCTGATGCCATCAGCTGATGCTTAAATAGGGGCAATTGACCAGCAGCACCGTAACTGAGCCGTGGTGCATCCGGGCCGAATGTGATGGACATTACTTCATAACACTACACTTTGGTCCAAGCCACAGGTGCATACATTAATGCACGCTCTACTGGGCCAAACGACGGTGGCATCGTTCGACGCCGGTAGTTTTTGTCTCTCTCATATGAAGAAGGTTCCGAGATGGACCTTACCGGTTGGGATTTCGAACGGGCACGCATACCAGTGGAGGAGTTTGACGTAGGGGACGACCATACCGCATCAAGTGTGCCAGCAAATGCGTTCTCTGGTGGGTGAATACCCTGACATGTTCCACACTGACGGCCGCCGAATGGGCACTGCCAAGGGTGCCCTACTGACTCCAATTGCTACTGATCCATACAGTTTCCGATCAGGATAATTCTGATAACTTTTCCACAATTCAAGTGTTATTTAAGTTCAATTCAAGTTCCGTTTGGATAACTTTTTGCTTTAAATCCGCATGTATTTCGCCCCAGATGTGGCGGTTGTGGCGGCATACCACTGAATACGTTGGTAGAAAGGAATGCTTTCACTGTGAACTCAAACGGAAACAAGATAAATTTCACAATGCGCAAAAAAAAACTTAATTTAGCCATAATGATAATTTTAAATGTCGCCGAAAACCCCACCGCTAAATGTGCAAACCTACGTGAGTTTTTAGAGGGACAACAGTTTCCAGATAATTCTTCAAACAAAATCAGACGTAAACAGATTCGAAAACTAAGTCCGTACGAGAATTTGATTTGAACGTCTACACAACGATAAAAACGTATTAGCTCAGTCTTTTAGATTCTGTCAAGAGATTCTAACATTATATACTGTATAAATTTCGCGGACGTCAGATCGGAAGATTTTTTTTTCAGCATGCAGACGTAAATGCTGCCAATCCCAACATTGTACACGAAAGTAGTTTAAACAGTCTATATGACGGCAGTAGTAGTCCGCAAGCCGTTTTCCGCAAAGGCTACATCCACGGTTTTCCAGGTATGGAGCAATATCGAGTTGATGCAGAAATCCTGGAGTGTTAATGTTGTTGACCGCACAATGAATCGCCAGAAAGTGACTGAATTTATTTTCAAAACTTTTTTGGCCGGTTTTGAATTTCGGTTGACGTTTACCACCTGTTAACAGCAGCAGCATCTGCGTACAAGATGGACGGAAACCACTAACTTAGTGTTGACTCCCGATGAATGACAGCAGCAAGTACGTCTCACAGCAAGGCATAATCAGTGACAGTGTTATCCTACAATGGTTGGCTTTTCGAACAATGAGGCCGCAAAGTTTATGTGTGGAATTTGCTTTGGGCAATTTGTTTTTGGCAAATAATTCCCTTTAATGAGCCGGTGCGTTTACCAAAAGCACTGTTTGATAAAGCTTTTACTAATAATTCAATGAAAGGCAAGCGCATGTACAAAATCATAGGCTACGGGCCTTTCACAATGTAGGAGAACTCAAGGACGGGGTTACCGATTGTATGGTGGTGAGGTAAAATTGCCGTTGAAGTAAAAGTCACACCCTTATCCAAATAAAACTACTAGCTTTATCTAACATTTCCGCCACCTCAATACACCCACTAAGGCCAAAGGGTTAGACGAAGACAAACGCTACAACGACGGTCTGTTCCCTGTCTTCAGATTTCTAGGCCGAGAAAAGCGCTGGAAATCCTTTGAAGCGAGCGGATCGCAGGATCATGAGGAATCCCGATTACAGGCGGCTGAGGTGCGTTTTTGCATTACCCAAATAGGGATTTGCAGTAGTGGGGTTCATGCTACGGGGTAGGTGACCCGGAATCGCATAAAGGTTCGTTAGGCAAACTCTAGGATTACGTGCCAGGACTTACTGTAAGTAAAGGATGTCTCCACATAAAAAATGCAAAAACTCACCGAGAGAGAGCAAAAACGGTTTGAATAACCCTCTTCTTTTCGAGTTGCTGACCCGTTACTGTCTGGACCGGGCAACTGCGGCAGTCTTGACTGAACTTCAACTCAAACGCTGTAATTCTGAGGGGAGTGGACTCCCACGTACCCAACCATGGTCGTCGCACATGCTTCTTCGGCGCACGTCATCACCTGCACATGAGGACGGTCGCATATTTAACTATGATGATAATAAGCCATTGTGCTCAGTGCGCCTCCTTAATTAGTAGAGGATTAGTGTTTCACTTTCAGCAATGAAATTCTTCACTAACTTTTCACCATGCGCACTAAAACATTGCGGATTTTTTCCACTTGGTGAAAAACGGCCAACAGCCGCGCTTTTACGATGCCGGCCGGAAGATTGACGGCTTTGCATGCCAAATGTTCCAGTTGAACATAACTGTTCAACTTACGGACCCCCAGTATATTATCACATATATCTACGCACCCGTCATCTCCGACATCCAGAAGCTTAGCAGAAAAAATCCTTTGGTAGCCAATCGTCCCCAAAGTGTACACCGCTTCTTCCCAGGTGGTCAGGAAGGTTACCGTATTATCTATCATGGCATCGACGCATATATAACTGTGAATGGAGTGCCATATAAGCCAAGGAAAAAATTTGTTTCCACCAATCCCCAGTCCAGCGTCCTTTTGACAGCGTCAGACCGGCCTTTGCTATTTCAGTTTTGCTCGAAAATCACAATCCTACCACGGCGCGCGCCCCCTTACATGCACGTATTGTGAGCTGTCGCTCTCTGTATCTGTGGCCGCGTAGGCGTGACCTGCTGTCCCGCTGTTGTTTAGTGACAGCTGACCGTTATTTCGAAGCATGGTCTTCCTGAATATGCAAAAATATTTCGGTTCACTATGTGAGAAACACGCTAGATCCTTCGAATAGTCCAAGAAAACTCGACATTTCCCATTCCGACTGCCTCCTTTAACACCACGAACAGGTGCGAAAAACAATTATTATAGTATCTATACTGGCGTGGGTTTTTTCGCCATCAGTTTGTTCGCTTTGGCTGATGACGTACGTTTTTGGTCGTTAACTTCATATAATTATACGTAGCGCTCGGGCCAGCGCTTGATATGTTATGGTACGGATTCACTCTTTTGGATACATCGCAGTTGACACAAGAGTAACCAATGAGCAAGTATATCCGGGTGACAGGGACTTAACCAACAAACTACGGCTACTAGGCGCATCCACTGTATCAGCTTTTGTGCTCTAAAGTTATCTAAAGTTATCCTTCGGACAGCAGTCTATCTATGCTTTTCGACGTTTTCCGGCGCATTTGTTTTACGCTAGAAAAATTACTCCTGGTTGCAGCAGTCAACAAAATATCTAGCACTTCAGTGAAAACTTAGTTACATAAAGGATGTGGTAATAAACGCTCAGACTGCCGAAATCAATGGGTACTGATAGTTCATGGTACTACCAGTGGTACTGGTACTGGTTATGGTAATGGTAATGGTAGTGGTAATGGCACTGGTAACGGTACTGGCAATGGTAATGGTAGTTGCAATGGTACTGGCACTGATACTGGTAATGGTACTGGCACTGGTAATGGTAATGGTACTGGTAGTGGTACTGGTAGTGATGCTGGTATTGGTAATTGGTACTGGCACTTCGACTGTGTTCTTCGATACTCGTAACATTTCACATTTTCCCCGATATTTTTACTGCAGGGGAAAATCATATTAACGTTGGCAAAATCCAAACTAGCTTGCGCATTGAAATGGGTTCAAACTGAAACGCTTCGTGTTTCTTTCATCATGAATTAGTTCTCTCTGACGATAAACTGAGTAAGAGAGTTGAAATCGGATAAAAATGATCATATCAGATAAGTGGCAGTTCAAGGGGATTCGACGCGATTGCAGCTGTCGTGCGTTTGTATGCACACAAATTTCAACGGTTCTTTCTCTAGCCGTAAGGATTCATGCTAAGCAGAACAGTTCCGTATTTTTTTGAACTGGCGTGAATCTGCACTTGAGCGATATCATAATTCTTATCAGATTTTCTGCTTTCTTTGAGTTTAGCGTCAGCGAAAACTGACCCATGATGAATCAAACTTGAAGCATTTCGATTTGGATTCATAACAATGCGCAACCGAGAACTAGCGTAGCGAAGGCTGGTTTGCATTTCACCCAAGTTAATATAATTTTCCCCTGAAGTAAAACCATTAGGGGAAACTGTGAAATATTACCAGTGTCCCGCAAATAGTGATTTATTCATGGACCACAGTCGAAGTACTGTTAACGGGACACGCCGCTAATTCAGGGAACATTCCGGTGAAACTGTTGATTCTGTAAGAGAGCACTCCACGGATGCAGACAGTAGAGAGCATCCATACAGTGCTTTCGAAAGTGAAAAGATGGACCCCTGATGTCTTTTTGTCCATTTGCGCCCGCAGTGCATTTGTTGCATAACATAAAATAACAGCATAACATCTACTGCATTTGTGCGGTTTTGTCGACAATTTTTTAAACCGAGACGCCGCTTTCAAAATCCACGTTTCCATTAAATTTGTTTGGACGGTATAGCAATAAATGCGCAAAAAAGTGATGATGATTCTGACCCAGTTTCTGCCGAAACGGATGGCTGGGCAATTTTGAAATGAATTAAAATAAGTTTAGACTTCATTTTAAATTTTCACAGCCGAACGTTTCCGCTGAAACTGAATCAAAGTCTTCATCATATTTATTCGCATTTAGTGAATATTGTCCAGACAAACTGAATTGAAACGTGGATTTTAAAAGCGGCATCTCTGTTTAAACTTTTTGACCATATTTTAGAACAACCGCCTTTTGCGCGCAAACGGACAATGGAGGTCCATCTTATCGTTTTCGAAAGCATTGTATGTGTACTCTGTGCATTGTATGTGTTTGCATCCGTAAAATGACAACATCGCTTGCAGAATCATAAGTTTCGCCGAAATGCCCGCTTACATGGTGGCGTGTCCAACTAACAGTACCAGCATAATTACCACAAACACAACAACCAACAGCATCATTACCATAACCATTGCCAGTACCAGTACCATTACCATTACCAGTGCCATTACCACTACCAGTACAATTACCATAACCAGTACCAGTACCACTGGTAGTACCATGAACTATCAGGACCCACTAGGTAGTCGCTCTCCGCTGATGCTGGCGATGAAGACCGGAGCGCTATAATGCCCATAAATCGTAGACCTGCGTTTCAAATGTGTCAGATCCGGTTTTGATGGTGTTCAGTTGCGCAAGGGAATTTCCGCTCTGGTCAAGCTCTCTCTATGCGGCTGTATGCTCTAATATTAGCGGTACAACCATAATCCTAAAAACTTTGTTAATTTTTTGAAAAAGTATTGTTACAGTATCGTGATTAGACTTTGCTCTAGACGTCGATCGTATGACGCATAGGGCACCTTGAGACTCTCAAGGGACCTTGGGGCTATGAGTCACCCTCATTTACATTCTTATCTTTTTTCCCACATTATATATTCTAGTTTGCATTCCTGTATTCCCTTTGATGTTCCGCTATATAAGGGAGCTGTTTTGTTGCTTGAAGGGCGCTGCTGAGTTTAGTCTATCGAAAGTCTTCTACGATCCACTTTGTAACAGTATGGTCCAAAAACAACAGGGCTCCACTCGTAGTGAACAACATGCTGGCAAAATTTGAAGGAAATCGGTTCATTTTGAAGAGAGTTTTTGTGTCAGAAAAGAAGGCAGAAAAATGCAGACAAAAATGCGTTGGATCTGAGTATAGATCTATACTCAACTCCAACGCATTTTTGTCTGCATTTTTCAAAGGGTCCTCTAGAGGAGCTTCGCTCCGCTCCGGTCGACAACATTCCGTTACTGCTTTGAAGGTGCAACTGGAGCATCAAGGAAACAGTAATGATCAGGGTGTGAGAGTTTTTTGTCCATACTCCATTTCAAGTCGGTCCATTTAACTGAAACCAGTGCTCGATTAAAGCGTTCAGTTCTGTTCACTGCAATTTTTTGCGCACAAAAATTTGCCTTTTTCCACTGGTTTGCAGTGGTTCAGGAAATGAATAAACGAGTTTGTACATTCATTCATCCTTCTGCTGAGACAGGCCGTGATCACTAAAATCTAATTTCCTGAATTCCCAAAAAAATTAAATTATAACCCAACCTCCCGTGCAAAGTTTTTGAAAATAATTCGACCAGCCGGTAAACTGGATCTTTCTATCCTTGTCGAACCAAAAGGCCAACAACGCAAGTCTTTGCGCCGAATAACTCACAAGTTGGATAAATGGTTGGGCTGTAGAATGTTCTCAGTTAATTCGTCAACGAAAGATGAAATCTTAATGCTGCCGGAATCTGTGGTTTACGCAAAAATTCCTACCTGGCACATCTTAAGACCGCGGAGCTTCAGTCAAATTATATTTATAGGACAAGGTATGGTCCGTAAATACCCGGATAAGGGCTATGGTTTTTTTAAAAATAACGGTTTATCAGATTTAACCTTACGCGCCAGAATTGTGCGATACGGAACAACAGGCAGATATGTAAGAGAAATTGGCTTTCGGTTTTGAGGGGCGGCATTGACCGCTGGTAAACACTCCGCTTTACATACTGCCAGAACACACTTTCGGGTTGTTTCGAGATCACGTTGCTGCTGCTAAAACTTCGTGCCTTTCCGATGGTCTTAAAAGAGCGAATCGACTTTACGGGATTCAGCTTTCCAGCTGTCTTGTAAAACTGCTGTTTGTGCATCGCTAGATGCAACGCAAAATGTACGATATAATTACAAACGATTACGTGCATTAACAGCTTTTCTGATGTGCGCTGGGTCCGTTTTCTTTTCACTGGTTCGGCTACCTCCGTACGTGGAAAAACGCTCGGTAGTCTGGATTATCACCTCTTCAATTGTTTCTGCCATAGCAGAAGCATTCGTGCCGTTAAACGAAGCCACCTACACATGTTCTACCTATGCTTGTTGAAAAGACAGAACATTTCGCTGAGAAACTTTCCACTTCTTCCGAAGATACATTTGTAATTTTTAATTTTGAAATGCAACAAAAACTGGAAAGCATTATGATCGACAGAAGCGGAGCGAAGGTCCTCTATACTCAGCTCAAATGGATTTCGATGTCTGTCCGTCCTTCTGTCTGTCGGTCGGTCGGTTATTATTTTTATTTACTTATTGTATTATATTATTTTATTATATTATTATATTATGTATTTATTATGTGATATATATTCCTATCATTATTTATTAATTTTTTGCATTAGTCATTTATTTTTGCTTATAAAATTTATTTTTTATTGAATTTATCATTTCTTTAAAATGTTTTATTTATATAAATGTCTTGTTTTAAAATGTCGTGTGCACAAACGCTGTTACTGTGAGAGGAATAAATTTAATTTGTTAAAATTTATATAATTTTATTAATAATATTCAAACGTATTATTTATTTTTATTTGAATGTTATATGTTTATTTATTCCTTATTATATTACTTTTATTATATTTATTAAGTCACAGTCAAGCTTTCATACCCAAATATTGCAAATATTTCTGTTTAGGTCTCTGTGTTGGGGAGATTATTTCAGTTTTCGAAAGTGCTTTTCACCAGACGGTAGCTGTTGTCCAAATGTTGCAAAGGAGACTTTTTCGCATCTGGCCACTTACCATTCGGATAACCCCCACACTCATGATATATCTCAGTGAGAAGCCGTGGGAGTAATAGCTAAAAACCTTTTTTGGTGAATATGTAAACAAAACAACCTTTTTGCTGTGTAGGGGGCATGACCGCTATGTCACAGAAATATCCTGCCCTCGTCGCATTTTATTGACAAAAATAATTATAATTATTAGCAATAATTAGCAAAACAAATCCTTTTCTTAGTCAGATCCGTAAATGCCAGTTTTTGGCTCTAACTTCGCATTTCTTCTGCTACCGGGCTGGTGGGTACGTAAGCCCAGGATAATATTTTAAATTGCTTTAACATATGTTGCCCTGTGTACTGACTTCCTTCGCTTCGGCCATTCAGTGCCCGCAATCAGCGAGTGCACTTTCCTAGTTATTTTCTGGGTAAAGCTACGCAAAGTTCTGAATCCGATGCGTGTTGTATATGCATGAATATCACGATCTGATACGGAGAACGCATTTCTCGCTATCTAGCAAACAATATGAATAACCTTCGACGAAAGATCACAGAAACTGAATGTAAATGTCAATGCGAATGCAAGCTGACTTGTGAACTCTCGGGAGGTGTAATCATCTGGACGTTGAAGTATGTTTCAGACATATTTTACAGACAGTGTGTGTTAGACCAACAAAAACCATGTATCCCCGGAGTACACCCTAGACAGGAATCAATCTCATGGATGTGGCAAATAATGTCCGCTCGTATACCGTATATCTTAATTACTTAGTCTGATCCTGTTTTGTGCCGTTTTTATTAGACATTGCAAATATTCTTATCAATTCCTGTTTCCCAAGAGCGAACCAGTCAGACAACCTCAGCACTATATCTATTTTCAACGGTCGTCATTCAATACACGTAGCTTATTAGTCAACAAAAGCCAATGCCGCGAACTGCTTGCTCACGGAGCATCGAGTAAATTCACAGGCTATCAGGAAAGGTCCAATTTCCTGCTCAGTGCCTCAGCAACTGAAGCCTGACAAAGGTTTTTGCCATACGCTGACGGCAGAAATTCCCAGAGTGCTTATTTTAATTTTCTCTAGTTTCACCTTCCAGTGTCCACAGAACACCGCAGACTGTTTTGTGGGAACTGCTGTGGCTTAGTGCTGTATGCCTTGGCCTGCTGTCGGTTTCTGTGGTCCATATTGTACTTCTAGATCCTGTCCTTCTGTTGATTGGAAAGTACCTGAGGCTCTGAGGGTTTCCAAACGGTTGCTTTGGTGCGGTTGCGTTGCGGTTGCGTTGGACGTTAAGCCAACTACCGCTATCCGATACTTCTGTATGCTGGTTAATTTATTCGGCGGCTGTCGCATGTGGAATATGGAGGTCATCGAAAGACGTGCTGCGTACAAGCCATTTATGGCACTAGCAACAACGCCGTGGCTATGGATCCTGGCGGTTGCCGGATTCCGGCCACGGCAAGTCGGGGCAGCCGTGAACTGCGCTATGACAAACGTTGTCCTGGTTCTGTGGTCATCCTGGCTAGTTCTTGGCGCCTGGTTTATGGCGATCAACTACCTTGTCGTTTTTCTCCCCCACCTTCCTTGGTCAAGGGATGACAAAGTACTGGCAATTACTGCCATAATTAACCAGCTGACATTTGTCATCGGACACACATATGTAATGGTTCGTTTTAAACATATTATTGCCGTTTTCCGACAGATGTGCTTAGTAGTGGATCAAGATCTCAACCACAGAACTAAAATTGGAATTTGTTCGTTTACCTTTTTACTCACACTCTATTGTGTCGCAGTAGTGTGCGTGTTTGGTAGTGATCGTTTCTTGGCGTTACCGGAGAGCAACGCATTTCGGCTCTTTCTATGCCATGATAAATCGCAGTGCAGTCCCGGAGGCGTTATGGCATGGGCAATGGATTCTCTGTGGATCGTATGCATTATATCCAACGAAATAATCACATTCCTGGGGACAAAGGTATTCCATTGCCTCCTGATAGTTCAGTGCTATGCAATGGCGAGATGTTTTAAAAGGATCGTTAGCAGCTTGTCGCAGTACTGCGACGGTATCGAGCGCATTGCGGATGCCGATGGGTCTTTCATAGCGGGAAAAATGGAACAATTCGTCAGAATGGAAGACTTACAAGAAAGCTGGATTCTGCTGTCTCGCTCGTTGTCTTTCTTATGTATTGTAATGGAGTCGTGGATATTCTTTCTCTCCAAAATGTGCTGGGCCAAGGCTACCAAGATTTAATGGCAGCTGTGCAGATTGTGCTGCGTATTTTTGACATTACGTGGCGCAGCGTTGTATTGGTGCACTTGCAGGAACAGGTGTGTGACGTGTAAATACTCGTATAGTAACAAACTGGGGGTTAACATGCACAAACTGCTGGGCCACGGTCCGTATCAGACTGATCGTGTTAAGAACCGAGAAATTTTCATATGTGCAAGACGTTTGAGATTAATAGGCAACTATTGACAAACGAATGTCTATTGTAGGCTAACGGAGTGCTTGAACCGCTAGAAAAGATCGCAAGATTACCAGGAACAATTCCGAGCGAACAACGTAGGATTTTACAAGCCCACGTAGATCGCTTGACGAGAAACCCCGTGGGGATGTCGGCCGCAGGCATTGCTGCGGTCGATCGCAAATTCATCGCAACGGTAATGAATTATATATGCTGATGGTAGCACTGTTTTAACAGAGTTTAAACTCTTATTCGCTCTCGTTTACAGATAATCGGGGCGATATTCACGTATCTGGTGTTAATGTGGGATTCAGGCAGGAAGACTATGACGTCTGATTACGATTTGAAATCCAATGCCACCGTCGTATAACGTCAGCGCAACTCAGTTGCATGTCACGGTAAAAAACGTTTATTGTGGTGGACGATCACGGTCGTTATTCATAAAGGTCAGCACAAAGAAATTTTATTCTTCTTAGTTTCTTCTTGGTTTCTTCTTGGTTTCTTCTTGGGTTCTTCTTGGATTCTTCTTAGTTTTCCGGGCAGTTTCCATGTTGTTAACGCTGGGCGCGGCTTTATTCAGCTCAATTCAGTCAGTTTCTGTTTCAACGTTTTTGCTTGCAGATTCAGCATGATAATCAACAACTGGTTCTAGCAACATTACCTCAGCGCGCCAGTGAGTACAAGTACTGTTTATTTTTGGCCTGTTTGAGTTGTCTCGGCTTCGTCAATGTAATAAAACAAATGCGGCGGAAACCAGTCAATTAGCGTAGCAAGTATTGTAAGGTGTAGCCTACGGTAGGCCAAGCACAGATTAACGAACATTACTCTTTACCAAGCCCCGATGTACAAAGAATCAGCTTTTGTACAACTAAGCTGCAACCATAAACTGAAGCAACAAGTAAAAACAACAGAAAAGGGCAACTTCGTTTTTTATCAGTTAACTCAGGCTGGAAAGCGGATGTCTCTGACATCTGTCATACAAGAGGTCGATTGGCAGTATGTCTGCCTGACCTCGAGAGAAATGAAAGATATGTTTCTGTTTCAAGGTGTGAAGGATGTCAGTGTGGTTTATTTGTTGTTCTATCTGTTCGTACGGATAGGTATTCTTGTTGTTGTTGAATTGAATTGTAGTGACTTTATGATCTTGCTGTACAGTTTGTGTAGGCTCAGGAATTGAATTCAGTCTGATTTACTCTTCACAACACGGCTTTAACAGTCAGTTCCTTGGATAGAAAGCAGTTCGACTCAATACAAAACCGGTCAAATAACAAAAACTATAGCGTCGTATTGAAGACCGGATAGGCGACCGTTGTTTGATTGAACCCTCCGGCATCGTCGTTGGATAGCTCCAGTGCCAGGAGCCAAGCGGGCTTGTTGAGGAGATCAAAGAGCCAGACACCGGTGGTGTGGACGTTGACGATGAGGATGATAATAGCCAGGAAGTTGAGCATGAACCCGGCCTTGACCATGTCCCACACCTTCAGGTAGCCGCACCCGAAGGCGATGGCGTTGGGCGGCGTGGCCACGGGCAGCATGAAGGCGAAGGAGCAGGCGATGGTCGCCGGGATCATGTAGTACAGGGGGTTGGCCCCGCTGACCTCCGCCTAGAACAGTTACTGTTAGCCACGCACGACCCAGATGCCAGTTGGACGATTAGTACGCCAGTACGCTTCAGAGAAGAATCCTTGTTTTGCAAGCTACACCGTTCGTTACTTGAATGTGAACGGTGCAGGAAATGACTTCGGTATGTATAGGGTATCGGGCATAGCACTGTCGCCGTCTGTCGGCGACAGCTGTTTACAGCTGTTTTACTTCTGGATTGTAGAACTTATGCTACCAGAGTGCGCCGTCACAAGTGGGCAAAAGAGGTTGGCTAATCTTCTGGATATGCAGTCAGTGTTTTGTACCTGAACTTCGTAAAACTATGGATTTGATCCGGATTCTTCCTTTGGTACACTTAAAGAGTACAACTTACCAGTTTGGCCAATATGGGTAGGAAAATGGTGGCGATGGCGCCGTTACTGGCAAACTCGGTGACGGTGGCTATCAGCAGAGAAATGACGATGACCATGGCCCACGAGGGTAGGCCGGCAAAATGGTGCATCTGCTCCTTTAGCCATTCCGTTAAACCGGAAGCCTACAATATCCATCCACGTTAGTTTGTCTGTCAATCTGCTTCTGGTCACCTTGACATTTCATAAGTGTCATGCAACTATAAAACGCAGCTCAAATACGTTCGAAGCGGTCAGTGCGTAAGCGATGAATTCTGTTGCGCTAAGAAGCTTCTTGGATGATATGCACATGTGGAAAGTGTTCAGCGAATCAAAGGAGTACAGTACGCTTTAGAAAAGGAAAACGAGAGGAATTGTTCATCCTTAACAACTGAATCAAACTGCAGTTGCAACTAACCTGTGTGCCATCGGCCAGTGCAATGGCACCTCCCAGCAGTAGGAAGACATCCCAGGGAAAGCGTCGTTTCATCGAGCCCCACGTCAGAATGGGCGGAATGGGGGCGTGCGGTTTACTATTTGGGCCCGGTGTGAGCCGTTTGGGCCAGATGAAGAGCAGAAAGCAGATGAGCATGGCGGGGGTTGCATCCGTCACGTAGCCCTTGGGGAACCACTCCTGCCAACCGGGGATGAAGTGAGGGCTGCGGAACAGCCAGGCTGCTACTAGCAGAATGAACAGCAACATCACCGATGCCTCGCCAAATCTATGGAAAGCACAAGCTGTTATTTAAGAATCGATCACATTGTCTGCGTTGAAGCATTCGTGCGCAATAGGCTTCTTTTACAGAACAAGGGTGTGACTAAGGAACGAGTAGCAAGTGGGTCAGTTCAGTAATCAACCGGCAGGTCTTGCTGGCCCAGTCACACAAAGCTTAGGATCTTTTTGTTCAGGCGGCGGTTCCTGTTCAATTCTTATTCACCGGTTCTTGTTCCTATTTACTGCTAGGTCCTTGCATCACACTAACTGACACACTGCGCGTTAATTGCTGAGCACTTGCACTTGGTACTCATTATTACACTTGTAGCGCTCATCCACCCGCATGTTTAAACGTGTGAATTTGATGATATTCATCTTTCTATTCTGAGCATGTTAAAAAATCCTAACCGTGGAATAATCTAGAACTTTCTTTTACCCCATCAAGCCCAGTTCGTTGTACTTGCAGCGGATCATCTGTTTGACAGCGAGACTTTCTTCCTTGGCCGACTGCGGATCATCCACAGTCGCGGATTTGGTGGATTTTTTCCCGCATGACCTTTAACCATAACAATTTCCTTGACCGTTATCGACCGGTACGTCAAATATTACTTGTTGCTCTTACCAAGTGCTAACAAACATCCACTGTAGCCAGATAAACGCGACAATCAGCGTTACCACCATCCCCGGGAAGGAGAAGAGCAGGAACGTGGCAAAGTTCACTCCAGTTACTGGCCCGTACAGCCTACAAACATTGAACATTTATCAAATGATTCTGCCTAGTGAAGCAAAAGCAGCGGCACCTACGTGTCAATCTGTCCTTTGAAGACAATGTTGGGCAAGGTGCCGGTCAACGTTGCGGTCCCTAAAAGAAAAGGAACAACATTGTCAAGAGATGATTGCAGCCTCCGATTATGTGAACTTCGCACGGTGCTGCTGTTTAACTTATTGGGAGAAAACATTAGGAAGAGAATTTAGTGGAAAAACAAAAACACTGGGCAAAACACACTTACTGGCTTTCCATCTCAGACAAAGAATAAAAACTTACAGGCTCTTGTTTCCAAGAACTCCTTCTTAGCAAAACACTAAATCTACTGATCTATAGTCCAGTACTGTGTTTTGAAAATCTGCTTCATCGACACACTGAAAATGTCATGAGCGCAGATTTCGAGAAACTTGGTTCAAAGAGATTCAGTTGTACGATCGATGGCAGTCATGGCACAACCACGTTTATCTGCATTTGCAGTGTAAGCAGGCTAGTTCCTCCTTACCGCCAATATTGGCCGCATACGCCACACACAGAATCATCCCCTTAATACACCGCAACTCATCGGCATCCAGATCCTTAACACTCAACGTCTCCGTCTCCTCCTTGGCCTCGTCCCCGTGACCTTTCGCGGAGACCGTAGCTGCGGTGGCCGTGGAGTGTCCGTCAGCTTCGTCCAAGACAAACGCCCGATTATCCTGCCCCTCCAGCTCCATCCGCTCGTACGTCTCCTGCAGCGTCCCGTTCTGGTTCAGGGAGCGCGAGGCCTGTTCCAGCGTGACGTGCATGTTGGGCGCCACACCCCCGCGGATGTAGGAGGGGGAGCGGGATGAGATGCACGGGGACAGACGGTCGGCGGGAGAGAGGGCCGTGTGGAGTGGACGGAGTTTGTGGGCGGCGCGTTTGCGCTTGAAGAGCTCCAAGATGACGGTTTCGGCGATGGGCGTGATCATTGCTGTTGTCGCTAAACAGAGAAATCGGCGGTTTAATAACTTTAATCTATGATATGCTTCAGTTGCATTATTGTCACTCCATATTTTTATTGTATCCAGTTCGTTGAACAGGCTATCAAAAGTGCAAATCATCAAAATTACGAATATATTACACGGTTTTAAATTATTGGTATGTACTGTAATGTACTTATAATGTAAAGCGCTTTTTTTTAGTAAATGTGTTGAATTTAGTGGGCAAACTTGCTTTGAGATTCTACTGTACATGACGTTTCCTTTTTCATCAGTACCCGATACTTCCTGTATACAATAAGCAAATCACGTGTTAAAAGCTGTGGCATTTTGTTTACACATGCTTCGCACTGATAACGTTAACGTCAGAGTAAACAACGCTAACGATTGGCAAGCATGGAAGATCAAACATTCTCACATGTAGTCCTGACCGCGAAAAATACAGCCGCGGTCATTAAAAGCCCCATAAAAGCGCCATTATTGGACATGCACCGTGCACGCGGTACCACGTTTGTTAGCCAATGCGATTAGCCTCAACAGCGCCGGCGACCCTG
>JAQGAU010000865.1:0-23105 GCA_034698045.1 Paramacrobiotus richtersi | reverse complement strand
CGGCATAGACTGTCCGATAAACAGAGCGGATTTTCGTCCAAGTTCACCATCAGACTGTTTGTCTGTGGCCAAGATTGTATGACATTGTCCGGGATGGCGAGAAGGGAATTCTCAGAAAGATCAACTCTCTGTAGTTCCGGAAACGAAAAGACTGATGCCTGCATGCTGTCCATGCGGTTAGTTTTCAGAACTATCGACTGAAAGTAAATTTAGAGAGATTTGAGTTAGTTTAACTGCATTCCCATGGTCGTCATTGTCAAAGATTAAAGAAAATCAAAAGATGCTTTACTGTATTTTCCAGCTGACCTGGAGACTTGGTGCAACAGGCTGCAACACCGTCCAATCAAACCAGCCCAGTCGATTCGCACTGAGATCTAGGAAATTCAAAACCGGCTCCGATCCGATATTCAATTCGCTGAAAGCTCCAGGATAAAAATGGTCCAAGGATGTCCCCGTAATGGTCAACTTCGTCAGTTTGGGAAATCCAACAAATACCCCAGCACTCAGTGTAATCATCCTTCCACAGATGATCTCCATTTCGGTCACAATTGTCTTAACATTGTCCAACCATAAACTGATCTGTTTAGCGCGACCCTCCTCGAAATCGAAGTTGTTGAAGCTGATAAACTGCAGATCAGTTCCTTCCCATATGCGCATGGTATCTGCACTGAGATACGAGTACAGTTTAGCCTCGGTTTCGCAAGCCGAGAAACTGCCGAACCACAGCCGCGCTTTTTCTGGAACCCCGAGGAAGAGCGATGTCAGATTAACAGGGAGGGATGACGCGGGGAACACGGACTGATTTGTTAAGGGCTGTTTTCGGAAACATTCGCAGCCGAAACGGTAGCGGATGTTATACGTGGCGAGGGCTCCGCAAGAGCAGTTGGGAACACTGCCCTGTGTTGTCCCAAGTAGCACACTTAACATTACTGTCAGGCATTCTAAGCGTTGGTACATGATAGCTTCTCAGTCTGTTGAATGCCCTACACATGGAGATAACATAAAACGTAAACTAAGAGCGTTATCTCTAATTACGAAACATGACATGTAAACATTCTTGTACTTAAAACTAAAACACATAACATTGGTAGTTTCGAAGCCGTTCCGATGTTTGTCTTAGAATGCGCGAAATGCGTTTTCAATTTCTTGGGAAGCCTCCAGGGCGATATATGGCCATGTGGATCTTCGTTAATAAATAGTGTAATTTGTCAGCAGTTTTCTTTATTGCCGTCTCTTCGGTGAATACCGAAAGCGCAATCACCCCTCAGCCATTATTGTCAAGAAAATATGACTCATGTACCTGTTACCGCTGTTAACCTAGTAGACCATATACAGTGATCGAACTGATAATAAAGGAGATGATTTACAATGTCGGTAGTGAATGGAACATGTACCTCTCAAAAGCGATATACGTAGGCATATACGTAGCACTGCTGCATAGCGGTCGTTTACAACGTATACCTAGGTGACTTCACTGATGCCTCCTTTCGGTTAACATGTAAATAAGCTTTGAAATTCTAATATAAATTTTACTGCGCGCAGGATCCAGGTAGAAAGTCGGCATCGGCTCCTGCAGCACTGGTTGACCGTTAAACTGAGTAAAAAATGGCCTTCATTATCTAACCAGTGACCTGAATGGGCAGTAAAGTTACTGCATGCTTAATGTTCACAGTCATTCGACGCAGGCACTAACAGAAACGCAGATTTGACACTGCAGTAGAAGATGGTATGATTATACAATCAGCTGTTTATGAGAAAAAATAAACAGAAAGGGATTTTTTTATACACGCCCTTCTTCTTACTTCTTGCAGTAAATTTGGTGCAATTCCTTATATGCCTGCTTCAAAACCTTTGTGGCATCAGCCCCACACTTCTTTGTCAGCTCCTTTCTTTTTTTGTCGTTCATACCGGCAGCATTTAAATCGAACGCTCTACAACCAAAAACCACAAGATTGGTAATAAATCAATCAACAATTTTTTTCAATTTTTTTCCTGATTGTAACGTACGCGCAGACGATCTGCTTGGCAAGGGCGGCGTTCCGTATGCATTCCTCGACGTCCAGTCTTCGCATACGGAGCATATCTCCCATTCTCCAATGACAAAGGGCTATGGCACTAGTGAATCGGATTGGGCCGATTGTTGTGGCGCATAGATTGGATCCAGCAATACTCATCGCGGCGGAATATTGGGTATACCGAGTGCTGCCTATATTAGGGTCATCCGGACAGAGCCGTATAACGTTCTGTAAACTGTGTCCACTTTCATTCATCAGTCTGCAACAACAGCTCATGAAGAAACCTTCTTTTCAGCGAATGGGCGTTGGGTAGTGTGTTTGCATAGATGTCTACTATCACGTCAACCTGGTAGGTCAAGTTAAATGTATTTCCAAGAAATTCAGTTAAAGCAGGAACAGTTAGTTAGGCAGTTACAGTCAGTCAATTCAGTTAGTCAATAGTTAATTACCGGCAGGAAGCATCGGAGTCTTGACGATGGGCATCAACATACTGATCCGTTACCGGCCATGGTTTCACCTGTCGTTCATAGCTCTCAAGCTCCGCTGCAATTAGGTTCAGTGTCTACGTCTGCAAATGCTCACAATTGCCGGCAGCCAAAGAGACAGGAAAAATTATCCCCACCACATATACGAACGGACGTATCATGATCATTGCAATAAACCATGAGCTCAAAATTGAATTCAGGCTCAAGAATGAAGACAATCTGGTAGAGGCTGGGTTGTGGATCCCTTTTTTAACCCAATGTTGCTCGGATACAGTGCCAGTTTTTGGGGGGCCTGGACCCCTGGTATTTCGCAATAGTTGCAATGATATAATTAAACATAAAACATAACTGGAGGAGACAGTACTCAATCGCGTATGGTATTCATTATTTATTGTAGCTAGAACAACAACAGCATTTAAAACATAATTTTATGCTTAAATACGATACGATACGATATCTGAAGCAGACTGAAACAGCAGTAGTATAAGAAACTAAACTTTTTACTTCAGTATTGAACGTCTAATTTGAAGCAGAAGGAAACAAAATTAATAATAAAAGCCGGATCATTGCTCAGTATCGAACGAGCGACCCGAAGCGGAATCTTCGAATATTAGAAAATGGTAAGAAAATTAGAAAGCGGAATATTAGAAATGGGGCATCATTCTAGATCTGTTACACAACCAGTACCGAGCGTGTGAGGTAGCGCAGAGCGAAACAACAACAATATTAGAAACGGAAATTTTGCTTCAGTGCCGAACATTTTACATGAAGAAGAATGAAACAACAGTCGTATAAAAAACGGAATACGTTGCTTCAGTACCCTACGTTTCATAAATGAAAATTAAACGATAACAATAATAAAAACAGGATATTTTGATTTGGTTACGATTCTTTGACCAGAAGAAAACGAAACAACAGGTTAACAGCAATATTACAACAGCGATTCTAATTTCTAGCGAACAGTTTAGCTGATGCGAAACGAAACAAGAAAAATTCTGAAAGCGGGATATTTTGTTTCAGTATCGAAGGTCTGACAAGGAGAATACGCAAACGCAGATGCTGCCAAAAACATGAGAGCAGGCCTGACATGTGTCTTACTGTAAACATTATAGTGCCGGTTTGTTATTAATTTTTGAAATTGTTAACATTTACAATGATTAAATTTAAATTGATTAACATACCCGTCCGCGAAATTAGTTTCTGTGCCTTATCACTCTGATGGGCCATACACAGACCGCTATGTTAATCACTGTTCACGATTCCAAAATATGAATAACAAAGCGCCATTCGAACTTGCCCCAAAACAAAAGACTGCTGTGTCATCAGCATATTTATAACAACAGTTACTGTCATATTTTTAAAAATATCTGCGCTGGGGATGCTCTGAAGCACAACAAAGCAAAACTAAAAGCAAAACGTACCAGGCACCTGCCCATAAAACTGGCGAGGAGGGCATTTAGTAAAGAAGTGTTCAATAAAAGTAGCAGCTCAAGGGGTCCTGAAAAAATAAACAGCGAAGAATACGCAGCAATAATTGGTCAAATAAATAAATAATTCCTCCAACCGGATTGGGATGTTTAACCAAACGTTCCCAACCACGGATCAAATCTAAAAATCATTTTAAAGCAGAATTATTTTCAAACTCGATCCTCATGAATATGGATCTCAAGAAACCATGAGACAACAACCGATGGTATTCTGGCCATAGCTAGCATAGATATGTCGTGATAAATAAAATAAGTAAGTCCTTTCGTGAAAGAGAAACCGTCATGGCAACAGCGAGTAGCTGAACTTAACAAGCACTTTCACTTGTAAACACTTGCAGTTTATCAATTTTGTCAACAGACATAAATGTTAACATACCTATACAGCAGAAAATGAAAAAAAAGATTTCATCAATTTCTAAAATGGATTTCAGCAAAGCTAGAAATATAATTATCATCATATATTTATTATATAATTGTTATATACTTATTTACTTGCTTATTAATTCGTAATGAGCCCATTAGTATTACCAGTGGTAACATTATTGCTGGCAAATGGCAGCGGAACGATCAAGGATTGTTACGATCAATCTGCGAACTGCAATATTTTAGAATATGCTCACCTGGTATAAGAAACTAAAAAAGTAACCATTAACCAACGCGAATGTTAGTGTAAAAATAAAACCTTTTATGGGAACCAGAAATGCGCAGCTGAAATTAAGTTACAAGTTTAGTCACACAGTATTATATATAACTACTGAGCTATGATTTATCTGCCAAAAAAACTCAGACTTTCATGCAGTTGTAGACGATATTAATAGCCAAATAAACTGTACTGGAATTTAATTTCTTGTTGTGCTTAACGCTGACAGTGCCTGACACTTGTACATATATTATAAGAATTAAAACTTGTTCATACTTACTTGTTTTGGTACAACGCATATTACAACAAAAACCGGCTTTCCGATTTTCCGGTCTCAGGCCGAAAACCGAAAACCGCCACGATCGAAAACGTTATCTGTGAGCCGCACTCCTGTAACAATCTTCTTGGCTTTCCGACCTAGTGCCGGGAAACGCCCAGCCAGCGCCTAAAGCCTGAAGGCCGCAATATCGAAATCGACATTCCCGATCTCCAACTTTGTTTTTTTTTTGTTTCCCCCCTAACCAGTGATCCACAACCCAGAGTTTACCCCGAGACGAACTGTTATTGCCAGTGTACAATATGTGGAATTCACAGACTAAAGTAGTCGTAATCAAAGAAGGAACATTAGGTCACAAGTCGGTCCTGCAGCTTGCACGTTTCATGGCGTCTATTATAGCTGAATATGGATACCAACGGATAGATACTCTCGTGCTGCATGGGGACCTGAAGTATTACCCTGGGTGGGGTTTTACCAACATCAAGAAGATACAAACAACCCTCGCTGCAGTATTCCATTATGTGGTGATCCGTCTCCGCCGCATTACACTAACCAGCTGTATGGATATAACCACCGGAGCATGTGAATTGCGACAGGAAGCATGCATACAACAGGGACGAATCGATCTGCGCGAAGATTTAGGTTCTCAGTTTTGGAGTTTGGTCGACGAGAACGATGGTTTCGCCTGGGCTGCTCGGGTTCGTGAGCATTTTCTGCGTCACCATAAAAAATGCTAATGTGCGGAGAACGTTCTTGGCGTAGGTTTAGTTCTCTCCGTTTTGACGTACGTATTGAACAGTAGTACATTGAGGTTAATTTCTATCTGCAGATTCTGAACGCTTGGCAACACACTGCTCCACGCAGTGCAGCGGTATATCAGGAAAAGTGTTGGCGGGCGCAAGACTTAGTCCTTTTGCATCCCCTGAAGCTCACAAGACTCGCTCTTTTCCGGCTGTGGTATTATTTGGAGGAATATCACATTCATGATGGCATTAAGCATCGGCGTGCATAAGTTTTCCCTACGGCTATGCTGCGCTTAGGCTTGGGTAGTATACTCGCTCCGGGGTATTGATAAATATTGTATAATGTACTCAGTCCTGATGTGACCTGCAAGGAACCCTATCCGCGGTATTCCGTCAGTGATCATCCGCAGCACCCGTCCTGCATATTCCGTTCATATGGATCCAGTCACCGGAGCACTGGACCGGAGAATGTACCATTCGTCAGGGACAAATCAACCTGGACTGCGAAGATTTTGCTGGTCAATGTTAGGATCTTGTCGACAGAAACGAAGTCATCAGCTGGGCGTCTCGGGTCCGTGGACATTACTTGCATAACGATCAAAGATGCGGCTGTACGGAGAGCGTTCTCACCGTAGGTTCATTTCTCTGGTTAAGCTCTGCGTATATAACAGTAACATACGTTACATACCGTGGTTAAACTTCCCTGCAGATTCTGAACGATTGGCAAAGCACTGATCCGCGAGGTGAAGCTGTTTACCGCGGAAAGCGGTGGTTGGCGGGAGACTTGTTCCTTCTGGATCCCATGAAGCTCACAAGACTCGCTCTTTTCAAGGTGTGGGATTATTTGGAACACTCCCCCGTTCGTGATGGAACTGACTCCACTGAGGAAGCCGACTCCGACTAGCATCAGCGTGAACAGCCGTTCACTCCAAGGATGCTGCGACTGGGCTGTTTTGTTTTTATTTCGTTCGGTAGTGTTGCTAACAATTGTCAGATGTTGCATCAATCTCGTACTGGTACATTGGTAGGTTTTTTTAGATTTTACGTTGGTTACTCTTGATACCGTCGTAATGATATTGCTTTAGACAAGTAGCACATCCACAATCAAAATCACAGATGCGTTCTGCACGGAATAACAATAATAATACAATAATACAACAACAAAATAAAACAACAAGCAGAATATGCGTAACCGCCATTAATGTGCCCTCCCCGTCACCCGGCAGTAATGTTCCCCTTCCGGAATAGTGTTCGTATGCCGTTTTTTTGGAATTTCTCTCGATTTCGCGCTGACATTTTTGCCAGAAGATAAAATTTGAAGAAATCAGCTCAGAATAACGTGAGATTGCGTTCTGGATAGAGCATTTTTTTCAGGGAAATAATTTCCTGATAGAGAATTTATTCCTGCTCCGGGGAACCGCAGGGGAACATTATTCCCGGTTACATATGTGCTTGTCTATAGTTCGGAAGGTCTAAAGTATTACTCAGATTTTGGGACAAAAATCTATGTTTCTGTCACTATTGTATACCGAATGTTCGTTCCATTGGACAAGTTGTAAAGATACGAACACCCATCAAAACGAGAGTTAGCTGCATTACACTCCCGTTCAAAAATTAGGGCACTGTCTACACTGCATTTTTCCGATTAATTAAAAGAACTTTGAACTTCGTTCATTAAGAAAAGAATTTGATTCGCTGAGAGACAGGCAGCACTTCCGCAATCTTGACTCTACCAACAACAGATAAATTCCTAGGTTTGGGCATTAGCATTGTAAGTGCTCATTGGCCACATCATAGCACTGCTACCGCCACGGACAACAGTACTGTGGATAGAAATTTGTCTGATAGCTGACAAGTGAGGTAAAGTGTACACTGACCAATCCCGCCGGCCGGTTCTTGGTATGCTGCAGTGGAAGGACCGCCTACCTTGCTCGTGCGCGTTTTTATTAGAAAAGCTGGGTTCAGTTTTTGCTTTTGCTAGCCAGTGAAAAAAATTACTTGTCACTGTCTCGTTGCTTGCTTCAAGCATACTTGAATTCCTGTCGATCTGCTTTCCGTATTGCTGTAAAGTTTTCGTGTTTCCGTACTCGTAGTTCTTTTATTAGGCAACATATGCAGACTTCTGAAACCAGTTACGTGATCGTTTATGTACACTGACTGCGCAAGACTGACGATCTGTACGAGATCACGGGTCGCCACGCGTTGATTCCAAGCTGAGAACAAAGAATGTTGAAAAGAATTCGCAGTGACGGCAGCCTGGAAGTGCGCAAACGGCGTTGTGCCTCTCTTGCTCCAGTTCCTTGCAAGAGCGATAATTCGACTGCTATCGGCTTCGAACGAACAGTATGCAGACGGGAGCTGGGATGCTGCTGTTCGAACAGAGCGAAGCAAAGGTTAGAGATTCCAGGATTTGTATTGCATTACGTCACCATTACAGGCTCGTACTGCAGCTTAGCTGTAATTTACAACTAATCTGCAGTACGAGAAGTAACATTGTAAGTGTGAATTCTGTGATAATCTTTGTGTTTTTAGGAGGCAAAAGCACAAGCGTCGGCTAGCACTCGGATTGGTTTGCTAAACGATCTTCTGCCCGCTGCATCAGCCGAAAAGTTATACCGGGTGAACTTTCCTGGAAACCCGTATGCAAGGGATGCGGTCTCTGTGCGAGGTAGTGATGGATTGCTACAGTTTGCAACGCTGATCGGCAGGGTCAGCAGTGGACTACTCGTTCTGTTTAAATACAGTACTGAAGAAGTGAGGCTAATGCAGCCAGGTGCGGTATTTTGGGACCGTTGGTGGGAACGACACGAGATACCAAAGATTAGCAGTCCAGTGGAAGCACTAGTGCGTCTAAACCGCAGGGAACCGTGGAAGTGGTTTCCGGGTGTTCCACTGTTCGCTCACAAAGACGGTGACAGGATAGGCCCTTTGTGGGTCCGAATTAATGTTCCAGATGGCAGTACAGTGGTCGCAATGCTGCGAAGGGAGCAGGTTCGTTGTCCCTCCGATGAAAGAACGCTCTACTTCTTGTTGGTCAACATTGACAAAGTGCACCCTGTTATCGCACACCACCAATTCCCCTACGAGGGCATTGTTAACATTAACACGCTAGTTCCAGGCCACATTTTAGGAGAAATCTTCTGTTGCGTGAAGCCAACGGACCTGCAAAAATTGTCTCAAGTGTGTATGTTATGGAGGATCATCATCGTCAGATCGGGAAATCAGGTGATTTATCTGCAGGGCGGTATGGATGAAGCCTGTGTGTTTTTGACAGTGTACAACATGTGGAGCTCGAAGACCAAATTGGTCCTGTTCGGAGGAACACTGGATGACGGTTTGGTTGTGCACCTTTCGAGATTCATGGCACGTATGATCGCGGAATACGGATACTCTCGTTTAGATACTCTGGTGCTTTGTGGGGAATTGAAGCATTATCCCGGATGGCAGTGCACCCATCCATGCCGGCTTGAACGGGATGTCAATGAGATACAGGTTATCCTTGCCGCAGTATTCCGCCGAGTTGTCTTCCGCGGCCGCTCTTCCTGCATCTATCGTTTTAATAGGCCCGGAGCATGTGATATGATTGCCAATCCATTCATACGACACGGACAAATCAACCTGGACTCTGAAGATTTGGCTGTTAAATTCTGGGATTTGGTAGACGAGTGTGATGTTGTCACTTGGGCTGCTCGGGTACACAGACATTACTCCAACCACAACGAAAAATGTCGCTGCGCGGAGAGCGTTCTCGATGTAGGTTCCGTTTTCTTGTCAGGTTCAACGAAATAAATAATAAAACACTTTGAGATGGTTTTTCATTTGCAGATTCTGGACGATTGGCAAAGCTCCGATCCACGCAGCGTAGCTGTTTATCGCGAAAAGCGTTGGCTGACAAAAGACTTGTTCGATCTGGATCCCATGAGGCTCACAAGACTCGCACTTTTCAAGCTGTGCTGTTATCTCGAAAAGCGTCACGGTCTTGATGGAATTGAAAAAGATTGATCCGACAAGCACTGGCGTGCAGTAAGTGTCAACTAAGACTGTGATACAACCCGGCTCATTGCTCGCTTTGTGATGTGCTAGAATATCGCATCAGACCATGTAGTATGCTGACGTCTTACGTTATACCAGATTTTACGTTGTTCACTTCTGATAAGTCATCCTGATATCGTTTTCGAAACGAAGCGCATTCATACTCTAAGCGAAAGCATAGATGTGTTTTGTATAATCGCGATTGTCTTTGCTGTGCGCGCTTGTTTCTTTCTGTGGGGAGAAGGTCAATGTTGTATACGTTCGTCTTGTTACAACAAAAAATTCCGAATGCGCAAAGCAGTTGTAGCGACACGAATCACTATTGCAGTTGTACAAGTATGTCTTAAATCTGGAATCCTGGACTATTCATAAGCCTTGCATTTCTAAGTCATCGTTTTTCCCGTTGATACATAAGCGGCAGTAGAAATCGCGATCATCGTAACCTACTCCCGGAAATGCATTTTTTACAACAAAAACCAGGAACCGATCAGTCTGCCCAACGGCATCCATCACTACTTTCGGGTGGGGAAACAATCCAGCTCCACCCACTCCGGAAATCCTTGTTGAAAAGCTTTTCAACATCTTCATCAACGGTGATGTTTTGCCGCTGAACAATATCTTTGTTGACTTTCTCCCATATTATATCAGATGTTTGTAGTGCGTGTTCTTGGGTGTCAATGATCGTCTGCAGATGTTGTGAGAAATGCTTGTAATAACTGGATAACACCCATGTCCAGTACTTCCTTCGTTGTGACAGTTCTTCGTTAACATTCACGTTGTATAACTTATCGGCCGCGGCAATCTGCAACAAAAGAAGAATTTCGAAGTTAAATTCTTAAGCTGCAAAAAAGAAAGTTTACCTCGACCGCACTCCGGTAATTATCATCGGCAGCATAATTCCGAAAGTACACCCGAATGTTCTCGATATGTAGGATATGATATGCAACATTCAGATGGTAAAACTTTCTTGTCGCTCGGAAATTGTCCTTTAATACTTCTGTTAAACCCTTTCTCTCCTCACGCGCTTCATGCCAGAACTCCTTCACCCTCTCGTGCTCGACTGCCCTTGCTTCGTTCGCGTACCGGACGAGGTAATCCCGCACGACCATAAACCTCCGGTAGTGCCACATCAACAACCGATACTCACTGAACGCCTTGTAAAACGCCATCTTCTCGTTCTGGATGTCGACACACACCCACTTTCTCAGCTCGGCCACTTTGTTGCGGTAGTCTCGCTTCATATAGATTGTCTCCCGCATGAACTGGGCGCATAGGTCAGCTTTGTCTTGGATTAGTTCGTAACGCCGGTGAAGTGAAGTGGAATAGGTTGACCTTTTGTTTTCAAGTTCTTCTTCCATTGAGCGGCGTCTGGCGTCATCCCCCGGAATGAGACTGTAAGCGACTTTAATTGCTAAGTTGATTTCGTCCAGTTCGGCTTGCGTGTCAGCGTTCTTTTCGAGGAGTTGCTGATGCTGGATTTTAACTGCTTGGGTCTTGTGCGCTGCGATTTCCAGGTCCGATTTAGCCTGGAACGAGACTAATTTGTGCTTTTACTGGATCGTAAAAAAATATTCTCTCTTACTTTGTTTAAATGCATGGTTAGCCGTTTCCTCTGCTTAAGGTCCTTTTTGATAAGTTCTTTGACAAGCTTTTCCTGCTGGATCCTTTTGGATTTCGCTACTTCAAGTTCCCTTCGTTTGTTGTCAACTTTTGCCTGAAAGGGTAAAGCTTGTTGTTGTAACAATTTTGTAAAGTAATCAAAACTTGTTAGAACACATCAGATAGCTTACATGCAATTATATAATTGTGTTATATATGTAATTCTACGTAGTTAGATGCCCACCTTAAACGCGCTTTGCAGCACTTCCAGTTTCTGCTGCTGCTCGTGCAGCTCGTCGGTTTTCCTATGCATTTCCGTCTGTAAAGATGTCTTCACGTCCTGCTTCTCAAGAATCTCATTTTGAAACGTTTCCTCCAGCACACTCAACCGATCAATCAAGGGATCCAGACTCAGTTTCTCTTGCTGCATATCAGCGATACGCTCATTCGCCTCCTTCGTAATCGCTCGCATCTTCGTCGTATTCTTCTCCAGTTTCTTTATCTGCTTTTCCTGCTTTTCTTCCAGTTGCTTTTCCTTGCGCACCCGCCTGACCTTTCGCTTTCTTAAACGCTCCAAACGTTGTTCCTTGGTTAGATATTTCTTGGCTAATCGTGCGGGGAGGGACGTTTCTGAAGCTCCGCTCGCCAGGAGTGCGGCTAGTGCTTCCTGATCTTCTCGTTCTTGCTTTTCTTCGAATCGAACAAGTTCGTCCCGAAGAAATGCCAGATTGGTGTCCGTTGTAGATTTCTGCTCATTAATGAGTGACTGCATTTCGTTCACCAGGTTTTGAAGGCTACTGGCGTTCGTTTGGAGCTGCTGGAGTTTGTCGGAAAGGGCATCGCATTTGGACTCTTGATCAAACGTCTCCGTGCGCCGCTTTTCTTCGGTTTGTCTAAGAAACATCTTTTACGTATGGCAATAGTGATCGTTGTCTAATCAGTCAATGTTCCGTTATACAAATACGATGGAACTACAGCTACCACAATGCTATAGCACTGTCACAGACTAATAAACAGTCATGGCAGTGAGTTGCATGTGTACCTGTTCTCGAGTGTGATCCTCCTACCAACAACGACCTCTTCGTAAGCAACTGCCCGCTTTCTCCTCAGATTATCCCGGCCGCGATCTTGCGCCTTTAGAGAATCCTCCAGCTTTCCAACAAGGGAGTCCAGTTTGATTTCCAGCTAAATACACGGACAGAGTTGTTTTGCGTTTGGTGTCTGGATTGGGCACATCTCAGATTCAACGAGTTTTACTTTAGAATTCAACCAATCACTTACTTATGGTACCTCGGCTTTCTGCTGGCGCATCACTTCGAGCTGCTCCTCTTCCGATTGCAGCTTTTCAGCAATCAACGGGCTGAAAAATTAGACATGCCGTTTTCCCTTCAAGGACACAGTCTTCAGTTACGCTGACTCATGCGAATCGTACCCGTAGTTCCGTACGTAGCTTATCTGACCCAACAGCGTCTTATTCAGCCGCTCCGCCGTTTCAATCTTGGGACCCAGCTTGGCAATTTCTTTCTCTAGAAAGTGTCGATGTTTCCCGAGCTCCTCGTAGTCTTTTCCATATAACAAACACGCAGCGTGAACCTTGCTGGTCATGTTCTTCAACAGATCGGCTCTGGTATTAAGGAACCTTTGCTTCGATTTCCGCAACATACTCATCTCTTCGAGCATTTGCGAAGCAAGGGACCGTCGGGCGGTCTCCAGTCGATCGAAGGCATCGTAGACAGCTAGCAGTTTCCCGTTCCATGTATCAGTTTCCGTAAGACTTTCAGTAGCGGACTGAAGTATCCGTAGGCGGAAATTATCAAGGATCTCACGGGCTTCTTGTAGTCGTGGTTGGAGATCGTGGCGGAGAAGAAGACTATCGTAAGGAGCTTGAAGGGATCGTTTGCGGAAATCCAAATTCTTTGGCTCTTTTGGGTCGTGCGATTTAAGCAGGTCGTCCAAAAAATCGCCATTTTGAGTTCGTGGACGAGTGCGATTGGCGGGTAATTTTGAGGTACGGTGTTTAAATCTGGCAAAAGAAGAAAACTGCATTGTGCTGGCACACACAAGACCTTTTTCAAAGCCAAGTCCTGCTTACGGGATCGGTGTTTTGTTACCGTAGAAACACGATTTCGTCAGATGTTGACATGTCGCGATCTGTAGACATCGTAACGCTACATGTAGAAATCCAACAGTTTCCGTCGGCTTTCTACGTAGCAAAAACTTTTAGGCAGCTAGAATCAGCTGGATGGATGGAATAATGTTTGTGTTTTATGCTTTTTGTTTAGTAAAGCCTACCCGGTATGTAAACGAATTAGCAAAAACTTTGCGTGACGCAAAGTTTTTGCCCAAAGGAATGGACCGGAAATTTACTTCATGTCATGCGAAGAATCGCTGTGCAAGAATTAGATTGACAACTGTATGATAGCAACTACCAGAAGTCCAGAACCATGGCAGAAATATCGTTTACATGAGTTTTATCTGAAATTAGAATGCGCAGCGACACTTTACAACCCGTACATTTTCCAGTGAACTTACAAAAAACAGGAACTATTAAGGGAACCAATAGGAGACGACAGTGAGCCCAGAATACAGCAGATTGTTGTTTTTGGCTGTCTGTAAGTTTAAAATAGCTCTGCATAATACCACATGCGCAAGGCATTCAGCTGCACAATGGTGTGCCGCGATCCTCTCGGCCCCTTTGTCCGCTGAGGTATTCATCAGACAATGAGAAAAGTTCGGAAGACAATTCTGCATAAGCAAGTTTTGTCGATTTGAGCTTGCGAGACGACAATCGACGTCTTCTCGTCCAAAAACACTAACAACCGAAACAAATCTAAGGGAAACTCAAAAATGAATAAACAAATCCAAAAAACTCTTTCCAAGAAGTGTTCTTTTGGTTTTGGATCGCAACACACCATTGTGCAGATGAATGTGTTGCGCATGCGGCCGTTATACAGAGTTATTTTTTAACTTACAAAGAGCGCAAAAACGCCATCATTCTATTCTGGGCTTACTGTCGCTTGCTAGCGGTGGCCTTAAACAATGACATAGGAGATAAAAGGTGAAGAGACCATCGTAACACACTAATCCAATGGGTAAAGAAAACTGCACTTATCTTATCAGGCGTCGTATTACTTAATAATTTGATGTGCCAGTCAAGCAGCCCGGCAGCTCGCCATCAGAATCCATTTTCGTCCAAATCCATCTCATCGTAACAACAATCACGTGAGAAACCATCCCGCTGCCATGCATTCCAGGACCCGCAGGGTAATGTTACGCAAAGTCAGCAGATTTGTTAGCCGATACAGCTGGGCTGTCTGAATATCCCTCCATTCCGTGTTGGGTCCAAACCGATCATCATTATTCTCCCATTTCCTCAACACCTACAATCATTACCAAAACGGGTTTCTCTAAAATAAGTAGAACAAAGCGGAAAGAATCAAAGAAAATCACATGGTTCAAAAATATATGCGTAAAAAATGTGTTGCACGCTCACGTTGATCACTCGCATCTGGCGCGATACATCGCTGGTCTCCATGGCTCGAGAAATCAAGTTGAGCTCAAACCAAGGGAAATGCTCCGGATCGGAGAAATTGGCCATTGCCGTGACGGCCTTCTCAAAGCAATCCCGCAATTCGCTCGGCGATCCGACATCCACATTACCATACGCGATCTGCAGATCCCCATCGTAATATTTGATCCAGCAGCGTTCATTGACTCGACTGGTCTCGAACACATCCACGAATGTAACGTCCTTGAAGATCAGACGACGGCACACTTTTTGCATGTAGTCGGAAATGGCTACTTTGGATGGTGTATAGATCACTGTGGAATTCAGCTCGATGTTATACAATATCAAAGCTGCCAAAGGACCGGTGAATTCCATGATGGCCTGTAGAATATTCATGCACTCCCTGAATAAGGGTCCACCGTGCGCGAGCATCACATATTTCGTCCGCTCGGTGATACAGTGAAATAGCCACGCTCCCAGCATGTAACAATCATCTTCCAACCAGCAATAACACAAATCAACCACCATGTCTCTTGAGCACTGTGGCGAGAGAATCTTGAAGTTCCACTTAGAACATACCACGCGCGCTATCGTCCGCTGCCGTCCGTCGAGGAAAGAGAACACAATACCGAGAATATCCATGGGTAGATGTCTAATGGGGAAGTCTTCTTCCGTGCCCGAAGTTTCAGATTTTCCATTGTTGTGTGGATCTGCTACGGCGCGATCTATGCAGATCCCTGTCCCTCTCCCCATCCCGTCTAACTGTTGGATGCCTTCCCGCAAAACTGATGTCTGAAACCAATCGCGGCAAATAAGTAATAAGGCAAGAAACGTCCAATCGTATGCTATTTTTACCATTTCGTCACCGTCAAGGCCTTTATCAGAGCGTAGCCGAAGAAAGCGGAATAGGGTATCCATAACTCCGATCGGATGTGTGCGTGGAAACCGATTACGCCAAGGTACCATGGACTGCAGACTGTAAGAAAATCCCACTGGGATAGGACATTCCTCCCTGAGAAAGTCACGCTTCCGCACAGGAGTTCCGACTGGGTACAAGCCGCTTCGGATGGCTTTTGCTCGAACACAATCCATAACAGCTTTCTCTCCAGATCCAATCTCCACAAATGCGATGCTGCTGTCAGGCGTAGCTAATAAGACTCTTCCACTGTACCATTGCCAAGGCTGATCTTCGGATAACTTCCGCAGAATCATAGGATCACGGTCAAAGTTCGAGTCACCGTTATAATGGTTGCTCAAATATGCGCTATGGTTGAAGGGAATCAGCTCGGGTTCCTTGCCAGCCACGTCGAAATCAATGAGGATTCCACATTCCTGCGTATCCACAACGAGGCCGCGTTGTACGACGCCGTTACTGCGGACTACGTCTACTGCGTTCCACTGATAAATCTTCTTCGCAAACATATTTTTAACAGAATTGTCGGACTGCGAAGAAATTATGAGCTAAACACGTAAAAAGCGAACGAATGCACATGCAGTGACATGCTCGATTTCGTAGTAGGGTGGCGAGTGTAAGCATAAGGGGGGACTTAACTGGTACAACTGCAAAGGGCGGTTGCTTGTTAAGATAACCTCCTTGATGTCGCACGCATCACGATAACGGTACATTCACGAAAATGTGCAGTTTTCGCTTGCATTTGGAAATGAAACTGTTCGGATCTTGCATCCAGAACTTCCATGTCCCTATCGTGACTCGTACTGTGTGTTTGGTGCAAATCGCGGTTTGGTGATACCATGTGCAAATTAAAATCATTTAAAAAACGTGAAACTGCAGTTTGTTACATGGTTTTCAATCGAGAAGAGATCATCGCGCCTCGCTGAATGACGCTGTCACATTTGAAATTCATCTCATACTTGAAATGTGATCGTAAATTAAACTCAGGACTGCCAGACAAACAACGGTAGATGCCATGAGCATCACGCCGGCGCACTATTAATTTTCATTATGGGGAAAAGGTCACCGGTTTTATCCACTGTTCCCTTGTTCAAACGTTACGACGATGATACACGGAAGCGTAAGTCTCATCGTTTTGATTACATTTGAGCGATCCCAACAAATAATGACATAGTCCTCACGCAGCCAAAGACTTTTCAAGTTCACGGCGATAAATACCAGTAGAATGATTTACCGATTTGAAATCTGATGAACCGTTTCACGAAGCTGCTGCTGCAGGAATATTACAATTCAGAGCAGTAATGATGGAGTATGTCAGTACTATTTCCTCAAATGCAGTTACTAACCTAATCACCGTTCCGCAATGGACAATACTGCGCCCAACTGTGTCCCCACTCACCGGGATCAGGATTTTTATTGCAGTTTCCTCGTTCTGCTTTAACGTTGCGCTGCTGGTACTCCATATTATAAAGCCTGCCTATATCACCGATTTCACCATCTATCTCCTGTTCTTGTAAATTACCAACACGGTTTACTTGCTCGGTGCGTCTCCATTCCTCTTTCTCCGTGAAGTTTACACCATCGACTTAGGCTATTACGGCATGCCGGCCTGCATGTTTTTCGACTACTTTCAACGTGTGGTCAGTATTGTGCCGTTTATGTGCCACATCCTCATCGCGCTGAATCGCTTCTGGGCTCTGCAATACCCCATTAACTACCGCGAACGGCATACGAAGAAGGTCACTCACAGTCACGGAGCAGTGATAAAGTTGCTGAAATAAAGTTTTCTTAATGAAAGTCATTGATAAAGTAACGAAAACCGAAGTGACACACTTTAGTTTGATGCTGACAAACCGACCACGGTCGATGCGCTATCGGTACCGTACAGTCACAGTATCAGTTTCGTTTTTGTTAAACTAATATTCATTCAGGTCTCGAAATGAGCACCTCAGTAACGAATACCTAGCTAGATACTTATCTGAATGCCAATTTATTCATTAGGTCGCGGGACAGATCTGCTTCGCAATGATTATTTACGTGCATGTGGTAAAAATGCCAGCGTTCATCATCTATCTCATGCCGCCTTTCCAGTTTGCGAACGCTTCTCCAAAATGCACAGCGCCGGTGGCGGACGGCTGGGTCCACTGGGCACGCACTGATGTGTGTCTCAACCGTTTAGGTCCGTTGTTTCTAATTGCTGGACTTTACGTACATCTTATATACAAGCGTTACCAAAGTAGACAGCAGCAGATCGGCAGCACACAAAACACCGCAAGAGAACCACCAACGGGCAACCAGCAAACGTGAGAGACGGCTCAGGTTAACCGACACAGGCCAGCTCTGAATCCACCGGGCACCGTTCATCGCAGCGTGGTGAGGCCGTTTCTGGTGCTGACTTTGACAACTATCGGGGTGGTTATATGCTGGTTGCCGCTGGATATCGTCTTTATTTTACAGTGGTTTACCAATGTGCGGATTTCTGCAACTGTGCTTACCGCTTGCCATACGCTGTATATGCTGCAGATTTTGTTTGATCCGTTAATGTGGATCGTTAGTCTGCGTAAAACTGATAGAGGATAGTATAGCGTATTTGATTGTCTCCCTGCGTTAACTTGTTCGAGTGCAGTTTTGAGTTGAGAAGTCTGACGCACGAAGTCCAAATGCGAGGGAGATGCAGATGTGAGAAGTTAGTTGTCGTTGGAATTAAAATCCTTTCGTTCGATCGTCTTCTTATTCTCATTCGTTCGACGTACCTTTGGTTCGTAATCTTCCGTAACCCAACGACGTGTATAAGCTCTCGTGTCACCTTTCGTAAGATCGTGGTAAGCGCCGGGTAGGCAACCCACAAGTGACCTAACGGGACATCTCTCCGTTAACGTTATACTGGTTTCACTTAAAAAATTAACCTGTATAGAGCTTAATTACAGACTAGGATGTGCTGGTCTGTATTTCCTCTTGATGTGGTAATAAAGTTCAAATTACTGTCCAGAGTTTCCATCGGTGATAAATCATCGTGACACATGCGTCTCATATTAGAAATGCGATCGCGATTTTAAACCAGGAGAGCGTGAAAAACAATTGTATCTGTGCATAGCATGAGTAACACGTCATTAATTTGCACATTACGAAAAATAAATTACCGCTGTATTGTCACCTTCCTGAATGCGTCAAAATGGGAATGCAGTAATAATAAAGCGCCAGTCTTTGCGTTTAGAGAACAAGCATTTCTGAAAAATGATAGAATGCCATGCAAGTGAATGAATTCTCGAGGATAACATCTGATGGTCTCTCAATAAACCTTCCAAACCACGTGAATCGTTTCGCGAAGCAGTCTCCTTTTGAATGATATTGCAGCTGTCATGACGGACTATGTAAACCACAGTACCTCAAATGCACTAACCAACCTAACAACTGTTCGGCAATGGACACTGCGCCCAACTGTGTCCCCATCACCGGGATCAGGATGTTTATTGCACTTTCCTCTTTCTGCCCCAACATTGCCCTTCTGCTACTCCATGGTATAAAACCTGCCTATACCACCCATTTCACCATCTATCGATTATTCTTGTATATCACAAACACCGTCTATTTGCTTGGAGAATCGCCGTTCATTTTTCTCAACGAAATGTACAACATCAACTTGGGCGACTACGGCAAGTCGGCCTGCATATTTTTCGACTACTTCCAACGTGTGGTCAGTGTTGTACCGTACATGTGCCACATCCTCATCGCGTTGAATCGCTTCTGGGCTGTACAGTACCCCATTAACTACCGTGAACGGCATACGAAGAAGGTAATTCAAAAAACATTGATCAAGTAACAAAAATGGAAGCGCACATACTTTTAATTTGACGCGTACGCAACAACCACGGTACAGTGGATACAGTATCGGTATCATGCAGTAACATTCTCAGTTTCGTTGCGTTCGTTCGTGTTACAAAATGAGCACCCCAGTAAAGAGTTCCTAAATAGATTCTTATCTAAATGCGCATTTGCTCATTAGATCGCGGGGCTTATGTGCTGCGCCATGATAATTTACGTGCATATCGTAGAAATGCCAGAATTTGTCATCTATCTGATACCCCTTTGCGTCCAGTCCACGAACGGGTCTCCCCAATGCACAGTACCGATGGGAAACGGCTGGGTCAACTGGGCACGCACAGACCTCTGTCTCAACCGTCTAGGTCCATTGTTTTAATTTCCGGGCTTTACGTACATCTTATGTACAAGCGATACAAAAGTACACAGCAGAGGATCGGCAGCACACAAAACACCCGAAGAGGGCCAACAACGTGCAACCAGCAAGCTGGAGAGCCAGGAGAGGCGGCTCAGGTAAACCGCACTCTGCCTCCAGCACAGCCTCATAGTGGAAACTCAGTCCATTTTGCTCTTAAACCAATCAGAGAAGTACTACAAATTGCTAACTAAACTGAACCGAATCACAGACTGTATGACTCGACAAGTGTTAGAAATGGCACATCAGTTCACGTGAATTACTTCGCATTGTACAATACTGTAACAGGAATGCAAGTTTTACTGAGAAAGGTAAAATGACATTATTGCCCCAAGGGCGCACAGAAATTAACAATTGTAATGTGAAAAGATCGACATACCGCCGAGGTATGGTACTCAACTAATGGATGACTGTATCTGTGGGCTTCCTTTGTACCACTTTTACCAATATAGCATACGGTGATAAACGCAGAGCTTTTAATTTTTAATTTGGGAGCTTGTATTGTAGTTTCCAGTGCTAATTGAAACAAGAAGTAATAGATCATCGACAAATACGACGGAAGGGTGTTCTGGTATATACGATGTACATATAATAGCAGACTTTTTTATCGACGTTTCCTAAGCATTTAGGTAGTTTTTTACAGTCCCGCCGCCATGCTACGCATTAATTTAAATTCGAACCCCAAGCTTTATTTCCTGCGCAAACCGTCGATAAATTCGTAAACCGGTTATGTTTCAAGCAAAAAAATTTACTAGCCATAGCGTAAAAGTAAGCCAAATTAATGCCAATATCGACTTTTGCGGAACGCGGCAAATTAATGTCAGTTCTTAGGAAACGACTCTTGTAGTCAGCCGACTGCCCTGGGGCTCATCCTGTCCGATCGACGAACACTTTCATTGTAAAGCGCACAGATAAAAGCTAACGGTAAAGTGATGATATCCATATTAATTATCAGCTGTGCCAAAAGGAATCTCGTGCTAACACCGCTAAAACGTAGCACGCGTTCGGACGTACACGCACTATTAGCATTTCTATATTAAGACGTGGTGCTAAAATTTCTGGATTCAATTGACCGTGAATGATCCTTTTTGTTTACCAATGTCTGCAATCACAACTAGAGTGCAACCTTCCCGAAAATCTGACCAACCGCAACACGAATTCCGACAAAGCATTTCGGATGCAGGATTAAGATCCAGTGGTCGCGCAGCACAGGTAAAAAGTCCCTTTAGTAACGTGTAGTAAATCTATCGTTAATGAAATGTCCAGACTCAAAAGCGACCGGTTTGCGTCCAAATCTGGTCTCTTTAAATGCAAAGTAACATGTTTACCGTACGAATCAGGCTCTTCTGGAGATATTATTCGATAAGCTATCTCCATTTTTAGCTTTTTAGCTGTTTTTCATATTTTTTTAGTGTACTTATAACTTATCATGAGACACGATAAAATGCACAGTATCTACTTTATACAATCTTGCTGAGAGAAAACATGAATTATTCTTAAATTTTACACCGTGCAAAACTTCCATACGGGATGATGAATATACCGTCGATTTGACGTAAGTCGGTTCTATAAAGCTGAGTCACATTCCTGCATTACGAGTCGCAACATAGGTAGGGCTGCATTTACGGTACTATATACGATGAAAATTCTCTGTCATCGAACGAACTAACGCATAGTGTAACAGTAATATTCTTTAGATCCTCAAGTCACATCGCGAAATGCTCATCCGCAAGGAACATATAGATCGTCATACAAGCAACATCGATGGCGCCGGACTACAGAGATTCACTGATCCCAGCTATACCGGCCGCGGTAGCATCAGCACAACTGTGGACATGTATCTTAACCACCGACTGGACAGATCAGGCGGATATGGATACATGACCAGCGCGGAAGCTAGAACAGGACATCCATATGTCTCATCGATTTGTAAGCAGCTTCGCTAGTATCTACTGGTAGTACTTAGACATTTCCACAACTTGTAATCGACCGAAGCGAAGCGAAGGTCCTCCATACTCAGCTCAAGTGGATCTCAATGTCTGTGTGTCATTCCGTCAGTCGGTCACTATTATTATTTATTTTTCAACATTTATTAATAATAATAAATAATATTATAAATTTATTAAATTATTAAATCGCGCACGTATTATATAAATCGTCTTCGCTTCGGTCACCCACTGCCAGCTACGAGCGAGGGCACTTTCCTAGTATTATACAGCACTGAAGACAAGGTGCGTTATGAGGTATAATAACTTAAATATATTATAAGCGATTTTTTTCTCAATCCGAAAGAAAGGGTATTACATTGGAGTGACGGTTGGATCCAGTTTAAATATGTCGGCCGATACACGTTTTTAAATATATGCTGCAAGACAGGTGCTTGTGACTCGAATTCCGCAAGTTTTTTGGCAGGATTACTGTGTTCTGCTTCATGTAAAAAAAACCATCTTTGCCCTCGCTAAGTGACTGCCTGAGGGCGACAACTCACAGAATATGGCGAAAATTATGATTAACGCGGCAAAATCATGTGCTTTGCAACAGGACAAAGCATTTTTCGTATTATACTTCCCGATTCCACAGCATAATCGAGCGAGACGCTCGTTATTTATGTGCGGAACTCTCCAAGCTGATAACCTATCAGCGGCCATTACATAAGGGTCGGAAGCAACAAGCGCGCGGTAACTGTTGAAGGAATTTCCTTGTCGTATTCACTCCATTTAGCCGGTTGCCAGCTTCGGGACCTTGTCAAAAGTGTAAAAATCGGGCCTTATACCTAAAGAATACAAAAGGAAGCCGAATACTGACTGTCTTATGAACTGAAGCGTTGTACTGTATAGGCCGTTCATTTCGCGATTTACAAGATCAACCTTACACTTGTCGCTCGATGATTGAAAAATGTTCCAATTGCAGCTGCCAGTCGAAATGTTGCACAAACTCTTCAAACCGGGAATGGTTCTGTCGCTCACAGAAGTCCCAAAACACCTCCGCGGAAACGCCCAGATGATGATTACCGCTACGTTGGTTATGGATATTCCGCCAAGTAAAACTATCCACCAGACACGAGATATGCATGGACAGCTATTCCGCGCTTTTAAGCTTTCTTCAGTACGCACAAATCTTCGAAATGTGGCTTTACCCATTGCCAGTTATATTAGAGCTTACGGTGAATTAT